>QRFJ01003912.1:0-45187 GCA_006176705.1 Cocos nucifera
CATTAATCATGGAGATTTTCGCATCTCTACAGAGGGAGTGTAGGGATCCAAGAAAATAGTGGGAGCTAATTTGTTAAAAATAAAATCCCTAAACAAATTGGTCATGTCAAATTACAGTATCTAACTAGAATCTTTGACTCTCTACAGGAATATGTCTGCGTCTAACCCTTGGCACGTATCCTGGACACACATAGACTGACTGGACCCAATTATAAAGATTGCTCAGAACTACAAAATTATTTTGGGTTCCGAGAAGTTAACCCATGTTTTGGACAGGACCCTCCCACATTACCGCCCGTCATCTGTGAACAGAGAGCATCTCTGGAAAAATGGATTGACGAAGATAATAAGGCCAGATATTACATGTTGGGCTCGATGTCTATGATGCTCCAGTGCCAACATGAGGATATCGGGACTGCCGCCAAATGTTGCTCACCTGCAGAGATGTTTGGTGAACAGAGTCGCACACCAAATATCAAGTCACGAAATGACTTTTTAAGGCTAAGATGCGTGATGGGCAGTCAGTCCAAGATCATTGTCTGACAATGATCAAGGACATGGAAGAGCTTGAGAAGCTCGGTGTGAAGTTGGACTTGGACCTGCAGAATGATATCATTCTGCAATCCTTGACTGATGCATATGGGCAATTCATCATGAATTACCACATGCATAAACTTCAGAATTCCTTGGCCGAGTTAATGAATATGCTGGTTACCGCTGAGCTTTCTATGAAAGGTTCTAAAGGCTCAGTTCTTGCTATGGAATGGACTTCTTCCAAAAAAAGTCTTATGAAAGAAAAAGAAGTCTGTGAAAAAGCAAAAGTGGAAGGATCAAAGAAGAAAAGGCAGAATCGAAGAAAAAGGCCGATGGCAAAGGAAAGTGTTTCCATTGCAACAGCGACGGCCATTGGAAGCGGAACTGTCCTACTTACCTGGCCACCCTGAAGAACAAGAAGGAAGGTCCTTCTGGAGGTATGCTCGTTATTGAGTCTAACCTTACGGTTTCTTCTGCATCCAGTTGGGTGCTTGACTCTGGTTCTAGTGCTCATCTGTGCACTTCTATGCAGGGTCTTGAGGATAGCAGGAGGCTGAGGATGGAGACATGATTCCTACGCGTTGGTAATGGAGCAAGAGTTGCTACAGTAGCCATGGAACATACCCTCTGCGATTACCATCTGGTTTAGACTTAGTTTTGCAAGACTGTTATTTTGTGCCTGCAGCCAGCAGGAATTTGATTTCTGTTTCATGCTTAGCACAAGAAGGTTATGTGATCACCTTCTTTAAGGACCATTGTAACATTTTTTATGAAAGAAATAAAATTGCAAATGGTTTCCTTATTAATGGTCTTTATCAGCTACATATTGATGTACCTGTTCTAACTATCGAGCAAAACGTGAATGCCAAACAACCTAGGGATAGTCCAAACGACAGATATCTATGGCACCTGAGATTAGGTCATATAGCAAAACATAGGATCAACAAATTGGAGAAAAATGGACTATTGAGTCCATTGATTCCGAGTCATATCCAACTTGTGAATCCTGTCTTCAAGGCAAAATGACTAAACTCCCTTTTGTTGGACATGGGGAGAGGGCCACAGATCTCCTTGCCCTAGTACATACTGATGTGTGCGGCCCATTTGATGTGCCGACTAGAGGCAATTTTGTCTACTTCATTACCTTTACTGATGATCTGTCTAGGTATGGGTATGTGTATCTTATGAGACACAAGTCTGAAGCCTTTGAAAAGTTCAAAGAATTCAGACATGAAGTAGAAAAACAAATAGGAAAACCCATTAAGGTTCTTCGATCAGATCAAGGAGGTGAATACCTTAGCAGGGAATTCCTAGACTATCTCAAGGATAATGGCATAGTCTCTCAATGGACTCCACCAGGAACACCTCAACTCAACGGAATTTCAGAACGGAGAAATCGGACTCTATTAGATATGGTTCGATCCATGATGAGCTTCACAGACCTCCCTGATTTTCTTTGGGGATACTCATTGTTAACTTCAATCTATTTACTGAATAGGGTTCCCTCTAAAACGTTCCTACCACACCGTATGAGATATGGCACGGTAAGAAACCAAGTCTGAGTCATCTCAGAATTTGGGGTTATCCAGCTCATGTCAAAAGACAACAAGCAGACAAGTTAGAGTTTAGGTCCTTTAGAGCTCGATTCATAGGATATCCTAAAGAGTTATTAGGATACTTTTTCTACATTCCAGAAGACCACAATGTGATTGTGAGTCGACATGCCATCTTTCTTGAAAAATAGTTTATTCAAGATAGCGGCATTGGAAAATAGATCAAGCTTGATGAGAAAGTCTCACAAGCAGAACGAGCTAAGGACCAAGTGGAACCAAATCAGGTTGAGCCAATAAGAACACTACCTCCTCCACCTCATAGATCGGAAAGAAATTCCCATCCCCCTGAAAGATACTTAGGTATTATTTCAGAGGATGTAGAGAAAATATTCCTCGTAGGTAATGGTGCTCATGGTGATGATCCCAAAACCTACAACGAGGCGATATCAGATATCGACTCCAAGAAATAGCTAGAGGCAATGTAGTCAGAAATTGACTCGATGCACTCAAACCAAGTCTGGACCTTGGTAGATCCACCAGAAGGTATAGTACCTATTGGATGTAAATGGATCTTCAAGAGAAAGATTGGTGCAGATGGAATGTGGAGACATTCAAGGCTAGATTGGTGGCAAAAGGTTATAGTCAACGCGAAGGCATAGACTATCAGGATACCTTTTCCCCAGTAGCTATGCTAAAATTCATCCGCACATTGCTTGCTGTTGCAGCCTATTTCGATTATGAAATATGGAAAATGAACATGAAAATGGCATTCCTAAATGGATATCTTGAGGAAGATATCTATATGGAACAGCCGTTAGATTTCACATCCAGTGATGCTGATCACAAGGTTTGCAAGCTGCAAAGGTCCATATATGGACTTAAGCAAGCATCTCAGAGCTGGAACACTCATTTTAATGATGTGATCAAAAAGTTTGGTTTCATCAAAAATGAAGAGGAACCATGTGTTTTCAAAAGGGTCAGTGGGAGCGCTGTTGTCTTCTTCGTATTGTACGTGGATGACAACTCCTTGTTGGGAATGATATTTCCATGTTGACATCAGTCAAGATGTGGTTGTCCAAGGAATTCTCCATGAAAGACCTAGGTGAAGAATCCTTTATTCTAGGAATTAAGGTCTATAGAGATAGACCGAATAGGATGCTAGGACTTTCACAGAAGATTACATAGAGAATACTAAAGAGGTTTAGTATGGAAAACTCTAAGAGGGGATTAATACCCTTCAGACATGGTATTCATCTTTCCAAGAAGATGTGCCCCAGCACACCTGAGGAAATAGAACGCATGAGCAAGATCCCTTATGCTTCTGCAATAGGGAGCCTCATGTATGCCATGCTATGTACACGACCTGATATAGCCCATGCTGTGAGTGTCACAAGCAGATATCAGTCAAATCCAGGTGAAGAACACTGGACTTCTGTGAAATGTATCCTTAAGTACTTGAAAAGAACTAAGGATATGATGCTGGTCTTTGGTAACGGAGAACTCCTGGTCCAGGGATACACAGACTCGGACTTCATATCCGATATAGATGATCGAAAGTCGACATCTGGGAGTCTGTTTGTGTGCAATGGTGGAGCTATCAGCTGAAAGAGTTTCAAGCAAACTGTGATAGCAGATTCCACCATGGAAGCAGAATATATCGCTGCATCAGAAGCTACGAAGGAAGCATTCTAGTACAAGAAGTTTGCTGCAGAAATTGGAGTAATGCCATCAGATGCCATTCCTCTATACTGCGACAACAATGGCGCCATAGCCCTTGCTAAGGAGCCGAGGTCTCACCAAAAATTCAAGCATATTGAGTGGCGATACCACCTCATCCGCGATTACCTCGAGAAGGGTTACGTCGAGGTCAAGAGAGTCGACTCCGCAGATAATGTGGCAGACCCACTTACAAAGCCGTTGGGCCAGCAGAAGATCGAAGCCCACCTTGAGAAGATTGGACTTAGACTTGTAGCCAATTGGCTTTAGGACAAGTGGGAGATTGTTAGATATATGTGCCCTAGAAGTCAGAATTGGCTGACACTTGTAATACACTTCTAGGGGCAAAATTGTAATTTTGACTATAATCAATAAATGGGTTATTTTCTATCACATATGTGTATTTAGTGTCTGTGTACATCCTTTGAGTTAATGGTAATGATAATTCATATTTTAAAGAGTTGAAAATTTAGACATGAATAATCATTATTAACTCATAAATTGCTCCTGACCATAGGATCATCACGAGGATGGTGATTGATCCGGAAGGTTGGTGTACAATCGCTTCTCTTTAGTAGATGAGTCTTGAGTCTACGGTGTGGAGACACCGAGCGAGAGTATAGGTACTCGTTAAGAACGAGGGCACTGAGCGTGACCACTCGAGTAGTCATTAGGAGTCTACCTTCTCGTCAATGACTGACTCGATGCTGCAGTAGTGTGTCTGGTTCTTTGACCTGAGATGCATCGACAGTTCACCTTGAGGGTGTTATAGTTTGACTACACCATTACTTGGTCTCCTAGCCATATGGAACCCTGAGGTGTATGTTGGCTATGACATGTTCATTGTAGGAACTGGATTGCGTCAAGATGGAATCTATCTACCTCGGTGGTAGAGGAGTAGCCCTATGATGATCATGAGAATCAAGTCCAGAAATCCATGGACATGGTAGAGTGAAATAATAGAAAGAGTTTCTATTTAGATTTTCACATTGACTCGAATCGAATGATTACATCATATGACAGAGACTAGGGTTTGACGAGTTCACCTTAACCCTAATCTGATCGAGGCTCAAGATAGAAGAACTGAATCACACAGGTAGCTGCACCAAGAGGTTCGCATTCAGCTCTGATGGGTTGCCACCATATACTGCTAGGTGTCACTGGTGGATTTTGGGAGCAATTAGAATGATTTAGATGATCGATCATTCTAGCTGTTCGAATCAGAAGAGTTCTGATCCATCGAAAGGAGTTTCGATGATGTCGATGATAGAGATCATGACATATCCCATTACCATACAGAACTGAACCTAACTGGGTCACACAAACAAGGGTTTGAATCTGGCGATCATCAATTGAACTGATCTAGTTCAATTGATCTGAATGAGATTCAATTAGGTTCAAGGAAATCGTGCTAGCACTCGATTGAACCTAACGTTCTTCTTTTGCTATCATAAATAAGTTGTCCTGTCTGAGCCAAAGGAGTTTTGTGCTCAAATAGAGGCCTTCATGTGGTCTGACAGGAGGTTGTCCAAGTCAGAAAAGGTTGTCTTATTTGTAAGACATTACCTGCTATTTTTGATCACCTGCCATTTCTTGTTCTTTGACTTTAGTCAAAAGTCTACCTTTGACTGGTCAAACGTTGACCGTTGACACTTTGACTTTTGACCACATGTCATGCACCTATTGGAGAGCTGGTGGGGGCCTGTCCCCCTACCAGAACCTAGCAAGGAGAAGGGTGCACGCCACCCTAGGCATGTGCCCAAGTTGGAGACGCCTAGGAGTCCTTGTTGGACAAGGACTCCATCTCCTTTTTGGATTCCAATTAGAGTTCTTCTAAGAACCAACTTTGACTGGTCTTAGGCACCCTCTAAGGAGGAATCCAGGGGTCTCTATTCCCACCAATCAGATTTAGATCTGATTTCACAAAGGGTTGTGATTGGTTGGGAGGAAGAGGAGTTGGATCACGCTTAGTCTATAAATAAGACCCTGCACCCAACTCAGATTCTAATCAATTCAATGAGAAACCCACGCCCAAGGCTGCCTCTCCCCTTCTTCTCCATGCCATAGTCTTTTCTCCCCTTGCTCTCCACGTCCAAAAGGAGTTTTGGACATTGGTTGGTGCGATTCAGATCAAAGAAAGGCGATCAAAACAAGAAGGCTGCGCTGCTGCAAAGGATGACTGCTCATCTTCAAAATAGTTTTGAAGATCCTCTAGATCAGATCCAGATCTGATTTTTGGAGGCATGATAGAGAAGAAGAGGATCTCTAGATCCAATCCAAGTGGATACCGGTAGAGGCCAGGCACTTGCGTGGCTAAGATCCAGAACCTTCCACTGCAAACAGGATCATCAACAGGGTAATAGGATTACCCAGATCAGGTAAATTAAATTTGATTTAATTTATCTTTTAATTTTATTTTATTAAAATAATAAGAATCAGATCTGAAACATATCAAGATCTAATTGGGATCAAGAGAAAATTTTTTTGAAATATATCTCTTGATCTGATCAGATCTGAACGAACCTGGATCGAAAAATCAGGATTTCCCTTCAGCACCTTAGGTCAAAGAACCAGACACACTATTGCAGCATCGAGTCAGTCATTGACGAGAAGGTAGACTCCCTAATGACTACTCGAGGTGGTCACGCTCAGTGCCCTCATTCTCTAACGAGTACCTGTACTCTCGCTCCGGTGTCTCCACACCATAGACTCAAGACTCATCTACTAAAAAGAAGTGATTGTACACCAATCTTCCGAATCAATCACCATCCTCGTGATGATCCTATGGTCGGAAGCAATTTATGAGTTAATAATGATTATTCATGTCTTAAATTTTCAACTCTTGAAAATATGAATTATCATTACCATTAACTCAAAGGATGTATCACAGACACTAAATACACATATGTGATAGAAAATAATCCATTTTATTCATATTAGTCAAAATTCTAATTTTGCCCCTAGAAGTGTATTACAAGTGTCAGCCAATTCTGACTTCTAAGGCACATATATCTAACAGTTTTTAACTGAGCCAACCCAGTGGTAACTAGGCCGACCTCAGTTAGAAGGGTAGCCATCCCAGTCTCAGAAGATAGCAAAAGATAGAAATAGGTATTTCGAGATCACTGAGATCGAGCCGACCCAGCTGAAAACTGAGCCGATCTAGTTTGGACTGAGCCGACCCAATCAAAAACTGAGCCGACCTAGTGACTGTAATAGCTAGTTTTTGGTTATACAGCTTTTTCACTCTACATGCCTCTCAATGGCTAGATCACTTCTAGAAGCCCTCCTAGATGACTTGTAGTGGTGGGAAACCTAAGGTATACTTGAAGAAACATTTGGGATAAGAAAGAGAACTCTTGAACTTGCAAAGAGAGCTTCCAAACAGATTTTTAGAGTATTCAAGTGTGTGAGGAATATAGTAAAAAAGAAGAAGTGATATTTAGGCATATCTTTATCCTTCCAACATTCTCACTTCGAGAAGAAGTCAGGCCATTGCTATCGAAGATTATCTTCTACTTTTCTCAAGCATTCAAAGAGAAGAAAACAAGCCTACAAGCCAAGCTCCCATAATTTCTTCTCTTAAGCTTCAAAGAGTTTGCTTTTATTTTTGTTTATGATATTTTTCTTTTTATTTCAAGTTTCTTAGGATGAGAAACTTGAGTTAGTCTAAGCTTAGAGTTGGACATTATATGGTTTGATTGGTGAGCCAAAGTTAAAACCAATCGAGCCTAATTGTTAGCCTGAAAAAATAATCATTGTATGGTTGTGGTTGGTGAGCCATGATCAAAATCAACTAGGTTGGATTATGAATTCAAGTAAAACAATCAGACTATAATCAAGCTAAGTGATTATAATTGAATTTCTAAGTGGTTTACTTAGGAAGTGGATGTAGGTGCTGAGTTTGGTGCCGAAACACTATAAAACTATTGTATTTATGATTGTGTGCTCTTATTCTATTACTTTCATTCACTATATATTACATAGCTTGTTTCATTTAAGTACTTAATTAGTTTAATCTACTCATATCTTAAGTTAAATTTTTAAATATCCAACTTACCCCCCCCCCCCCCTTTTGGGTAGCCATCCTTGGGCAACACATATTATTGGTGGAATCTTTACTCCCAAGCTAGGAAGACATGATTTTATCTCTGAGAGGAAATTATGCATGATGTACCTTATGGTTCAGGGCATTCAGGTAAATTTGCCTGGCATTATGATGCATCAGATTAGAGAGGCAGCTTCTAGGAACAAAGTATGTTTGCCTTACGGTATGGCTCTAATACGAGTATTTGAGATAGCTAGAGTACCTTTGGAGAATGAAGACTACAAGAGATTATCCCATTTTGATGTTTATGACATGAGAGCCCTAACTAGAATGCAATATCATGTAGAAGCTGGGAGATGGGTGAACAACATTTTTGGACAAGAGAGGAGAAGATCAAGAGTAGAGGAATGAGGAGAGCCCTCCACTCCTACGGCACCTAGAGCGGTAGCTGATCCTAGTACTCCTATGATTTCATGAGCTCCATCCATAGATAGTTTTCCTCAACCACCACCTACTGACTCTGCATCTATGGAGAGACCGGCAAATATGATTTCTACCAGAGTTAGTAGAGATATTCAGGGCTTATCTGAGAGGGTAGAGAGAGTGTGCAGATTGAGATAAGATCTATTTCTCAAAGGCTCACTATCCTAGAGTAGAGAGAGAGAGCAGACACATGACATGCCCATCGACCACTCTAGTGTTATTGAGGAGATTCCTCAACTCAGGGGGAGGGCTGAGTCAGGTGGGATTGAGATGTTAGTAGCCATCAATGAATTAAGTCAGGCACAACAGCAAGATATTATCTTAGTACTTGAAGCTATGGGCAGTTTGATTGAAAAAAATTAAGAGACTTACTCTAGGTGCGATACCAGCAGCAAAAGTTGTATATGCAGCCACCAGGGCAGCCATGTCTCAACCTCCACCTCCTCCACCCATGTCTCCTACTCAGACTCAAGTATCCACTGGTGAGAGTAGACCACCACTTAGTATTTATACTCGTGCGAGGCCTACTCCTTCATAGGTGGCTGGACCATCAGTTAGGACCAGGTGCAGGAGAGCCTGGCCATCCACATCCAGAGCTTCATCTTTTCAAACATTAGAGATCCCTTCAAATGATAAGTAGCATCATAGGGAGTTGATGTCTAGTCATTTGTTGTCCTTAGACTTATATATTAGGAATATATATTTGTATTTGACTCTATTGGTGTAGAATCTGGTTGACGTCAAAATTGAGCTGGAGCTGGAGAAGATGAGGTCGCTGTCGAAAACCTGCAAGTTAAGTCCTGATCGAAGTCGGGGGTGGTGGCTCTAGCAGAACCCTCTAACGATCAAGTCAGCTCTTCTGACCAACAGAAATGGAGTGCTCGAAGAGAAAGTAGTAGAGTTTGGGGAAGGAGAAGAGAGCTCTTCTAACCAATAGAAATGGAGTGCTTAGGAGAAAAAGTAGTGAAGTTTGGGGAAGGAGAAGAGAGCTTTTCTGACCAACAAAAATGGAGTGCTTAGGAGAGAAAATAGCAGAGTTTGGGAAAGAAGAAGAGAGCTCTTGAGAGAAACGTATCTGGAGGATTCCTTTTATAGATGGAGCCTGTAACAAACTTAGAGCGACAATCATAACCATCTGGTAGTGGGCCGCTCGAGGCCACGTGAAGTTTGTTATGGAGAGTAGTGTCTATTGTCATAACGTGCCAGTTCATTGAAATTTAATAGTTGGAGTTTGGAGGAGTAGACATCGATCGGTGAAGAATTTTAAGTTATATCAATTCTAGAGGGGTTCAGACTCTCCTAAGGTAGTCTGTGTGTGGGTTGGTTCATGTCGTGTATGGAACCAGATTCACATAGGCGAGGAGATCCTTCTAAGCGACTGCAAGAAGTTCGGTCAAAAGGAGTTTGGAAGCTCTACGACTAGAGAAATCTTGAAGAAAGTCTGCTGGAGAAATCTAAAAGTGGATCCACTGAAAGAATCCGAAGGTAGATCTATCGGAGGAGAAATTTGAAGGAAGATTCATCTAATGGAGGAATCTGGTTGAAGGAGAAGTTCGAGAGAAGTTTGGCTAATGGAGAAGTCCGAAAGGAGTTCGGCTGATATAGAAGTTCAAAAGGAGTTTGATTGGTGGAGAAGTCTGAAAGGAGTTTGGCTGATATAGAAGTTTGGAAGGAGAAATCCATGATTGATGCTTTTCTATGATTATAAATTATATTTGGCTGAGCATCAGTCCAAACTTTGGCAGGAGCGAGCTTTACCCCCAACAATAGTTTTCCTACTTCTGAGTTCGAAATTTAAAGGAAGGGAGTAAAAAGGTGACTGCCGAAGTTCTTTCTTGGGTTCCTGCGCTCGTTAGGATGAGATATTTTGGCATTTATCATGCTGGCGTCGATGCTTTTTAAATCTAAAATGGGTTTGAGAAGACGGTCTTTCGTAGTTTTTGCTGAAACTCTATCCCAGGTATGGTGCTATGAAGACTCCATCTGCCGCCACTTCTTTATCATGATGAGTGGGACATGCAGCGCATGCCGATCGATCGAAGTCGATCCGCAATCATAACTACCTCAGATTACCTCTGGCTATTTAAGGCCTTCTCCTCTCATCCGAAAGTCATTCTTGCTTGAGTCTTCTTCTTCCTCTGGTTCCTGTTCTTCTTCCATCCAAGGGTCTTAGCTTCCTCCCTCGTCTTCTTGGATTTCGGATGCCCTTTTGACTAGTTCTCATCGCACCCACCATCTTTTCATCCTTTCTAAATAGCTTAGATCAGTTTTCCAACCCTTCTCTTTGGGTACTCATGCTTTTTAGCTTCTTGCTCCTCCAATTTCTTTGTGGTAATATTTGCCCTATATTTTTTCTTGATTTTTGGAGATTTTCTTGGGGTTTTATTTTGATCTAAATATCTTCCAAAACCTCCCACTCCCCCAGTTCTTGGAGCTTGTCTAGATCGACCTTCCTAGATCCTGCACCTTTGACCGAGGTCAAACTTAGGAACATGCCTCACTCATCCTTCATCCTAGATACCATCCTGTCCATTCTTACTCCAAATGATCTTTCTCTGATCCAAATTCAATATGGAATCCCTCCAAAATACGACCTCAAACTCCCTAGTTCGGATGACTGAGTCAATTCTCCTTTGATCGGTTGATGTTTCTTGTACTTAGAGATCTTGCGTGTCAGGCTTCGACTCCACTGCCCTTCTTTATAGTTGCTCTTTTTTAATTTTTGAACATCTCCTTCGCATCTGTCATACCGAACTCCTTTCGGTTCATCATAGGCTTCCTTTCCCTCTGCCATTTGATCGAAGTTCAGTCGACTATCTCATTATTCTAAAATTTCTATACTTTCAAATGCCACGCTTCCGTAAAGGATTGGTGGTACTTCTTTCCCCAGTTTGGCAAGAAGGGGTTGCTGAAAGGCGCTTCTTCTTCCATTCATAACTAGAAGAAGTACTTCTTCGTTCAATGTCCCATCTTGTTATTAGATCTTCCTCCTTAAGGTCACATTAGGGAGTCGATTCGTCGAGCTCCAAGCTTAGATAAAGTCAATTTTGATTCCTCTAATAAACTTAAAATATTCCAAGCTCCTATTCTTTCCGACCTTCTAAAAGAATAGACCTTGTTCAACGTAGGTTTGAGTCTCCTCAATCCTGTTGGTACCCTTTTCTACTTTTCAAATTCTCCATATGGTTTCACATATATGTACTATCATTGATCGTGATTCGTTTTCTATTATAGAAATAGATACTGAAGCTGCCAAAATGCTCACCAAGAGGCTTTACGTCTAGAAGAGGAAAGGAGAAGCACCAGATGGCAGCTCGAAGAGGGCAAAGGTTGGCGCTCCAAGCTCCGCAGCTCCTACCGCCACTATCATTGCTTTTGAGGTTGTCACCAGCATCGAGGTTTCCCCAACCACTGAGGTCGGCACTGTTGGTGTGGATTTCATGCCTCCTATGCCCTCGGGCCCTTCTAGCAGAGATCAAGCTCCGAAGCTTCCTACTGAGGGAGAGATGGGGGAAGGAAAGAAGAAAAAGAAAGCAGTCGCAAGATGCTCCGCAAGGCTCATCCTGGCGAGCCAAGCATTGACCGTGGTGAATTAGGAGAAGACCCCTTTGATGACCCAAAGATCATCCGAGATTTAATTGATAAGATCGCCATGTTGAAGGTGGTGGACCGTATGGCCGACCTTGAACCCCGACAGCCCATTTGGGGTTCTCTCAAAATCATCCTCAAGGTGATTGCTCTGTTGCTCCACTTTTTCTCCTCTTCTGTACTTTTTTTTTATTTTTTTAAACAACAATCATTTGTTACAGTCGGGTCACCAAATGCTCGCCTACATCAAAAGGATGCGTCGTTAGGAGGCGGAAGCACAGAAGGTCCAGGAAGACCTTCGAGCTAAGATCCATCATCTTTAGAAAAAGGCCGTCAAGGCTGAATGCCTCATAGAGAAGAAGGCGGTGGAAATTGAGAGTCTTCAGAGCATACTTCAAAAAGAGGAGTTCATCTCAGTCAGACTCAAGGCCGCACTGGCCCTAGAGGAGAGGAAGAAGAAAGCCAAGAATAAGGTCACCAAACTGGAAGCCCGGATGACGAAGTCGATCTTGGAGCTGACGGCCCAGGCCATGGAAGAGTTCAAGATCTCTTCCAAAATGAGGAACCTGAATGTCAAATTTGGCTAGCAGGCGTTCATCAAGGGTTTTGAGCTCTGCGAAGGCAGGGTGGCCTGGAGGTTCTCCAAGCTCGACCTTGAATTTTTGGAGGAGGACGACATAGAAGTAGGACCTTCTGATGCCGCAGTCAATCTCTTCCCCATCGAGCCTATTTTCAGTCCATCCGATCCTGCCATGGAGGTGCCTGAGCCAGTTCAGGAACCCGAGGTAGTCAAGAGTGCTCTGGCTTCGTCCGTTGCCATCCCCCCTAAGGTTGAAATTCTCGAGTAGTTGTATACTTTTTTTCTCTTTTTTTTACTCTGTGCTTAAAATTTTTGATTAAATGAAAGTAAATTTTTTTTTATCTCTACCTTTGAGCTTTTTTCATACTTCAAATGCAGTATCCCATCAATGCTGATTCACTACCTCAGGAGGTTTTCCTAAAACTTTTAATAAAAAACCTAAGGAAGGAAGTCCATCATCTGAAGAAGAAGTTGAAGAAGATGGAGGACGACCTTCAATTCTCGCGGAAGAATGCTTCGGAGGTGACCAAAGAGGTCTCTCATCTTTGAAACTTATGCATGAAGGACTCCATGAGTTTTAGCATTTGGAAGGGGAGCTTCAAAAGAGAGCTAGCCAAATTTTGGAAGAACGCAAGCGATAAGTCCTGGGTGCTGACGGCGAAGATCGGCTCCCTCGAGACTCAACTCAAGATGGTGAAGGAGAAGATTTAACTTCTAGAGGGGAGATCATTGTGGTCCTCCGACAAGGTGTGATTCGAGTGGAACTAGTCAATGAGATTCTCTGCACTTCAAAAGTAGTTGCATGATGCTGAGCTCACATATGAGACTTACCGATTAGGCTAGAGTGACAGGACATCCAAGCTAGAACAAAAGCTTCGTGCTTCCAACGACAAAGTAGCCTAGCTCCAGTGGTGACTTGATGATGGCTTTCGGGCTGGTACAGGCAGGAAGGCCGAGGAGATCGCCTCCTTGAAGAGGACCATTGGCAAACTTTTGGAGTCGGTCGGTGCAGGAGAGGTTGAGGTGTAGCGGCTGAAGCTCAAGTTGACTTGTGAGTGTCAGGCTACCAAGGATACGGAGGTCGAGATCGAGGTCCTGAGGAGGAGGCTATGAGATTCAAAGAAGAACTACTGTCAAGCCGATAGGATGTTCCATGATAAAATGATGAGGCGAAGGGTGCTCAAGGAGGAGGTCGATCATCTGAAGGAATCTTTGATAATGGCCACCAGTCTGAAGTCTGAAGAGTCTGACCCTTTCTAGGATTTTGGTGGCCTTTTTCTCTCTCTCTTTTTTTTTTAGTGTAATAGATTGTATCGACCTATGTTTTGCTTGTAATGAACTTATTTTTGTAATGAAATAGTACTTTTTTTTGTTATTTTTATTTCGCATGAATTCGAAGCTTGCTCATGGCTTCACTTTCTTCACTTTATTTTTCTTTGCGTTGTCTTCTAATGAAGTGGTTGTTGTGGATGCCTATCCGAGGTCCTTTTTGCGGACCCAGAAGTGATTTTCCTTCTCGTGCCTCAACCGTCGAGTAATTGTAGGAGAAATACGTGTAGGGATCGGTGATAGGGTTTCTCTCTTCTTTTTGCTTTAGGTTGGGGGTTCATTTGAGACCACTAGATGGGCCCCCCTTCTCTCCTTTTTTCCTCGACTTAGGTTAGCATGGCCTTCAACTTTGCTCATGTTAGGATGAGGTCCTCCTATTCCTAATAGAGCTATAGGAGCACAAAAGGGTCGTTGAAGGGGCCTCTCCCCGCATCCTGACCTAAGTAACTGAGATTTTTGGTTTAGCTCAATGTTAGAATGAGGTTCTCCTTCTATTCCTAATAGGATTATAGGGGCACAAAAGGGCCATTGAAGGCACCTCTCCCCACATCCCGACTTAAGTAATCGAGGTCTTCACTTTAGCTCAATGTTAGGACGAGATTCTTCTCCTATTCCTAACAGGACTATAGGGGCACAAAAGGACCATTGAAGGAGCCTTTTCTTGCATCCTAACTTAAGTAATCGAGGTCTTCGCTTTAGCTCAATGTTAGGATGAGGTTCTCCTTCTATTCTTAATAGGGCTATAGGGGTACAAAAGGATCATTGAAAGGGCCTCTCCCCACATCCCAGCTTAAGTAACTGAGGTCTTCGCTTTAGCTCAGTGTTAAGATGAGGTTCTCCTCCTATTCTCAATAGGACTAACTTCGTCTAATGACAAAGTTTAGAAGGCTATTTTCTATCATCATAGTTTTGCACCAAGATCGAAGGTATTAAAATAAGAAGATTTTATTAAAATAAGATTATTGATAGTACATGCGTAAGTTCTCCAAGTTTCATGGGCATGGAAGATCGATGCCTCCGAGCTCCTTCAAGTAGCAAGTTCCAGGCCAGACGATCTCTTTGACTTCGTAAGGGCCTTTCCAATTTGGGTTGAGCTTCTCTTGGTTCTGAGATTGTAAAATGGCTGCTCGTCGAAGTACCAAGTCTTTCACTTTGAATATTTTACCTTTTACTTTAGAGTTATAGTAATGGACCACTCTTCGTCCATAAGCAGCCATCCGAACTTGAGCTTCTTCTTATTTTTTCTCTAGCAGATTGAGGTTTGCTCTGAGGTCTTGCGAATTGCATCACTCATTGAAGGCTACAATCGATGTCGATGATAGCTTGAGCTCTATCGGGATGACTGCTTCCATTTCGAAAGTCAAAGCGAATGGCATTTCTCCAGTTGGTAACTTCTAGATAGTTTGGTAAGCTCATAGGATGCGATAAAGCTTGTCCACCTAAGTCCTTGCTCTTTTAAGTCTTACTTTGATGCCTTACAATAGGGTTTTGTTGGTCACTTCAGCTTCGTCGTTTGCCTATGGATAGGCTACTGATGTAAAATGATGAGAGATATTTAAATCTTCATAAAATTCAGCAAATTTTGCTTCGATAAATTATCATCCATTATCTATTATGAGGATTCAAGGTAGGCCAAATCTACAAACAATCGACTTTCAGATGAAGTCCTGCACTTTTGCTTCAGTGATTTTTGCTAAAGGTTTAGCCTCGACTCACTTTGTGAAATAATTTATTGCCACCAAGAGGAACTTACGCTATCCAGATGCCATGAAAAAAGATCTGAGTATGTCCATTCCCCATTATGTAAACGACCATGGGGTGCTCAGGGGTGCAAGTTCGAAAGCTGACTACCTTTGAATGTTTGCATTTCTCCGACAGCGATCATATTTTTTGACATACTCTATAAAATCATGGTATAAGATCGACTAATAGTAATCCTACTGAAGTAGTCTATGTGATAGGGATTTGGCCCTTATATGACTCTCGTAGATTCCTTCATGCACTTTCCATAATGCGAAGTTAGCTTCTGATGGTCGGAGACATCTCAAGAGCAGTAGGAAATACGATCTTTTATATAACTTGCCTTCATACAGAATATATCGGGAGGCTTAATTTCTAAGTTTTCAAGCTTTTTTTGGATCACAAAGAAGAGCTCCATCCTTGAGGTAAGCAACTATGGGTCGATCCAGCTCAACTTGCATAACGGACTATGACTCCTCCAAACTTGGACATTTCAGAACTTCAAAAAATACTTTCTTGGACAGTTCGGCTGGGGCTAAAGTGGCTAATTTAAAGAGAAGATTGGCTCTGATATTTTCTGCTCTCAAAATCTATTGGATGCTAAAACTGTTGAAAGTCGGACTCAAGTTCTTCACTTTCTCAAGATATTTTATCATGCTCTCCTTCCGAGCTTCATAACTACCGCAAACCTGTCTGACCATCAATTGGAAATCACTGTAGACCTAGAGCCAATCCATTTCTAACTCTTTAGCTATTTTCAATCTAGCAATCAAAGCTTCATATTCGACCCCATTATTAGTTATGAAAAATTTAAAGCACAGCGCGTATTCGATGATGATCCCCTCTGGATTAACTAAGATCAGTTCTGCCCTTGCACTAGAAGCATTGGATGAGCCGTCTATATATAGAGCCCAAAAACCTTCAAAAAGGTCAGTTCTTTCTTCAGAGGAGCTTGACTACAATCGTGGAATGCTGGTTTCATCTTGTTTAAGCTTGACTTTGTCTGGGATGGTGCATTCAACCAAAAAATCTGTTAATACTTAGGCTTTGATCGACGATCGAGGTTGGTAGTTGATGTCAAATTTTATAAGCTTAATTATTCATTTTGCTATTTTTTCGAAGGCGTCCGTTCGATGAAGGACTATTTTAAATGGTTGATCAGTGAGGAGAGTTATGGTATGTCCTTAAAAATAAGGTCAGAGCCTCCGAGCTGCAATCAGCAAAGCATAAGTTAGTTTTTTTAATTTAGTATACCTAATCTCGACGTCCCTCAAGAATCGGCTCATGTAATAGATCGATCGCAATACTTTTGCCTTCTCTTTGATTAGGACTACCGCAAGGGCCATTGGGGAGATCACCAGGTACAAAAATAGTTTCTCTTCAAATTCAGGCTTTGCTAATAAAGGAGGTGAACAGAGGTTGTCCTTGAGCTTTTTAAAAACTTATTGACATTCGATTGTTCAGTAGAAGTTCTTTGATTGCTTTAAGATCTGAAGAAGGGCATACATCACTCGACCAACCTCGAGATGAAGTGGTTCAGGGATGCCACCTTTTTAGTCAGACGCTGAACTTTTTTAATTGATTTTAGAGCAGTCATCTCTTGAATGGCCCGAATCTTCTCTAAATTTGCTTCGATTTCGTGCCTCGATACCATGAACCTCAAGAACTTTTTCGAAGTTACATCAAAGGCACACATAGTTGGATTTAGCTTTATCTTATATCTTCTGAGGGCACTGAAGGTCTTTTCAAGGTCCATAATGTGATTTATTAAAGCTAAACTTTTGACAAGCATGTCGTCTACATATACCTCCATGTTACAATCAATCTGCTCCTTGAAGATTTTATTGATTAGGTACTGGTATGTTGCCCCCATATTTTTGAGTCTAAAAGACATAATCCTATAGCAGTAAAGATCACGATCAGTAATAAAAATGATCTTTTTCTCATCCTCTGATGCCATCCAAATTAGGTTATAGCCGAAAAAGGCATCCATGAAGGTGAGGAGCTCATAGTCCGACGTCACATCCACCAGTTGATTAATCTTGGGTAGGGGGTAGCAGTTTTTTGGGTAGGCTTTGTTCAATATTTTGAAGTCTATGCATATTCTTTACTTTCCGTTTGCCTTTTTGATGAGCATGATGTTGGAGACCCAGTTTGGATAGTTGACTTTTCGAATAAATCTGGCCTTGAGAAGCTTCTCAACTTTCTCTGCAATTGCTTTCTACCTCTCTGGAGCATGGCTACACATCTTTTCTTTCACTGGCTGATGTTTAGGATCGACAGTCAGGCGATGTTCCATGATCTCTACATCTATCTCGGGCATGTCATCAGCAACCCAAGCAAAAATATTCATGTTCCTCCGTAGAAATTCGATAAGCTGCTCTCATATTTCTTCTACTAGGTTGGAGCCGATCTGCATCGTGTGCTCCATTTTTCTATCATTTAGTGGGATAGAAATAAGATCTTCCATAGGCTCACCCCGCTCTTTCATAAGATCATCATGGACATCCAACCCATCAATCGAACAAGGATCTGGCCACTCACCCCTCTGCGAGGTAATTAAATAGCAATGCTTCACCAGGGTTTGATCTCCTCTGACTTCTCCAATCCCATAGCTTATTGGAAACTTTATTTTCAAGTAATATATCGACACTACTGCCCGAAGTGCATTTAGGCCAGGTTGATCGAGGATTGCATTGTTAGCGAACGATGCTTTTACTACCAGAAAATCCACTCATGCCCTAGACTATCTTAGATATTATCCTGTAGCCATAACCAAAGTTATTATACCTTTAATGCGTACTACATTACCAGTGAAGCCTACCAATGGAAAGTTTATTGGTCCAAGCTGGCTGTCAGGTATAGACATTTTGGAGAAAGCATCATAAAATAAAATATCAGCCAAGCTTTCATTATCAACAAAAATGCGGCATACATCATAGTCTGTAATATTTAAAGTAATTACA
The DNA here is from genome assembly GCA_006176705.1 of Cocos nucifera. Lineage (NCBI taxonomy): Eukaryota > Viridiplantae > Streptophyta > Magnoliopsida > Arecales > Arecaceae > Cocos > Cocos nucifera. The sequence continues at coordinate 18,538 of QRFJ01003912.1, forward strand.
ACCACATCATCATGTAGAAACTAAACTCCCTGTGCATCTACTTTAGCGAAGGCTATGGGTTCTTCAGTCCTTTATCTCTTCATCAATCCTTCAGATCCACTGGCCTCCTCTCATCAAAGTCTCCTAGAAATGGTATTGATGATACCGAGAGGTGGTCGATCTTCCTGTTGCTCCTCCCTTCTTGGCGATTTTGGTTGTGGCAGTGCCCTTGGCCAATCCTCTCTTTCTTCGGACCGACGTCGTAGAAATCGACCAAGCCAGCCTCGCCTGATGAGCTCCTCAATCTCATCCTGGAGCTGAATACATTCTTCAATATCATGATCATGGTCACGATGGTAGAGACAATATTTATTAGGATTGTGCTTGTCAGGATGAGTGTGCATCCTCTCTGACCTTGGCAGTTACTCCTTGATCTCCATCAGTACTTGTATTTTCTAAGCATTGAGGGGGGCATAGTTATGAAATCTTCTAGGGGGACTTCTTCATGCCCTTCTATCAAGGTTTCTTTGACGACGAGCACAAGGAGGAGTTCAAGCTCACTTGCACTCGGAGGAAGTCCGGGAGCACGGTTGAACTTCGTTCGGCTTTTCTTCAACTATAAGCTTGCTAGATTCGCTTGCCTACCGCTCTCCTGCAGCTTCCTCATCCTTTAACTTGAAGACTTCTTTAGCTTAGGCATATCCTTCAGCTTGAGCTAGTAGATCGACAAAATCTCTAGGATATTTCTTCTCCAAAAAGAATAATAGATCATTCTTTTGAAGGCCACCCTTCAACGCGGCCATGGTAATGGACTGGTTTAGATTCCAGACCTTAAGGGTAGCAACATTGAAGCGATTGACGTAAGCCTGGATTGACTCTTTCTCTTTCTGCTTGATGTTGATGAGAAAATCCGAACCTCGCTTGGGATGCCGGCTACTGATAAAATGAGCCACAAACTGATAGCTCATGTAGTCGAAAGAGAAGATCGTACCTGACTTTAGTGTTGAATACTAGTTTCTTATTGCTCTCTTCAAGGTAGATGAAAAAGCTGGGCACAAGATGGCATCTAGCATGCCATAGAGCAGCATCATAGTCCGAAAGGCCTCTAGATGGTCGATTAGATCAGAGATCCTATCATAGCTTTCAAATTGAAGAAGCTTGAAGTTTGATAGGATAGGTTCTTGCATAATTCGAGTAGAGAAGGGAGGATCGATGCAGATGTCATCATGATGAGCCGAAGCGACCTGATGGAGTTTCTTAATCCGTCAGTCCATTTCTTATAATTTTTGATCGAGAACATCATCTCGATCATAGATCCTGAAAGGTTTTCGATTGTAGATGAAAAAGATTTCTTCTGGAACGGAATCATGGTCAGAACAAGATTCTTTAGCTCTCTATTTCTCCTTCCTAGGAGTGATGGGTCTGTTGACCCAAGTATGCCTCCTCGAAATTGATTCTTGACACTCCGATGAGGGGTTTTTTGGTGGAGCCACCGCCTGGGGTTGCTGCATTGCCTACACCATTTTGGTGAGACCTCGAACCTGCTGCATCAGTAGGTTGAACTACTATGGATCTATCATGACCATCGGTGGAGGGGGTCGAGGTGCTAGTGATGGAGTAGGGATGGATAGATCTGGCTCAGATCTGATGGTAGAAGGAGTGGATCGTCGGATGGTTGTCTTCTTTCGAGCCATTTCTAAGCTAAAAAGATTGAACAGAGATGGATCTCGAAGGATTAAAAGAAGAAAAGAATCAAGATTGATTGGGTACTTTTTTTAGAACAAGGGCTCAAGAGGGGCCCTTCCTCTAGCATCAATTCTATTGGTGCAAAATCTGGTTGATGCTGAAATCGAATTGGAGCTGGAGAAGATGAGATCATCATCGAGAACCTGCAAGATAAGTCTTAATCAGAGTCGAGGGTGGTAGCTCTAGCAAGATCCTCCAATGATCAAGTCAGCTTTTCTAACCAATAGAATTGGAGTGCTTAGGAGAGAAAGTAGCAGAGTTTGGAAAAAAAGAAGAGAGCTCTTCTGACCAATAGAAATGGAGTGCTCAGGAGAGAAAGTAGCGCAGTTTGGGGAAGGAGAAGAGAGCTCTTCTGATCAACAGAAATAGAGTGCTTAGGAGAGAAAGTAGCAGAGTTTGGGGAAGGAGAAGAGAGATCTTGAGAGAAACGTATTTGGAGGGTGTCTTTTGTAGGTGAAACCTATAACAACCTAAGAGCGATAGCTGTAATCATCCAGTAGTGGGCTGCTCGGGGCTACATGGAGTTTGTTATAGAGAGTAGTATTTGTTGTCATGACGTGCCAATTCGTTGGGATTTAATAGTTAGAGTTCGGAGGAGTAGACGTTAGTCTGTAAAGAGTTTTAAGTTATATCAATTCCAAAGGGGTTCAAACTCCCCTAAGATAGTTTGTGTGCAGGTTGGTCCATGCCGTGTATAGAACCGAATTCACGTAGGCGAAGAGACCCTTCTGAGCAACTGTAGGAAGTTCGATCAGAAAGGGTTCAGAAGCTCTACGATTGGAGAAATCTTAAAGAAAGTCTACTGGAGAAATCTGAAATTGGATCCACTAGAAGAATCTGGAGGTAGATCTGTCGAAGGAGAAATCTGGAGGATTCATTTGATGAAGGAATCCGACTAAAGAAGAAGTCTGAAAGAAGTTTTGCTGATAGAGAAGTCTGAAAGAAGTTCGGCTGATATAGAAGTCTGAAAGAAGTTCGACTGATATACAAGTCCGGAAGGAGGAATTCGTGATTGAAGCTCTTCTGCGATTATAAATTATATTTGGCTGAACATTAGACCAAATTTCGACGGGAGCGAGGTTTACCCCCAACAGACTATATGTTAGGTCCTTCTTGGACACTTATATATGTAATGGCTTAACTTAATCTTGTTTTGTACTTGGTATTTTATTATATCTTGGTGTATTGAGATAGAACATACTCATTTTGTAAATGCAATGAAAAACATATTTATATGACTACTTACTTTTTCACTATCTCAATCTCTTGATATGATCTCATGCAATGGTTGTTTTTACCTTACCTTTTTGACTGATGACAAAAAAGAGGAGTAAAATATAGATATATGAGCTAAAATGTATCTACATGAGCTAATGTATGCATGATCACATATTTATTATTAGCTTTATCATTCTTCATGTTGAATAAGATTTGAGCTAAAATGTATGCATGATCACATATTTATTGTTGGCTTTATCATTCTTCATGTTGAATAAGATTTGAATCTATAAGCATTTATGATGAATCTTATTTCTTGAGATTTTGAGCATAATTGATCTTAAGCACAATTGATTTTGAGCATAATTGATTTTGAACATAATTGATCGGATATGATATGTATTATGATTCCAAGGCACATGAGTATCCTTAAAATGTTTATGAAGTGTATCTAATACAAATATCCATAAACACTGAATATATTACTCATTAATATAAAATTAATAAGCTTTATAAGATTATGCCAGGATACATACTCTATGTACCAAATGCAAGCTTGACACATGTGAAATATGCCTGTTCAATGAAAAGAATTCATGCTTGTTATATATTAATGATAAATGTTAATAGATTACCATTCAAATAAGTACAAGTAGAAAATTTAATGCTAAATTGATAAGACATATTAAAAAATATGAGTATGAATTGACGGGAGCTAAATATGAAACTATAAAAAGGGTTAAATCTTTAGTATTTTGAATATGTCCTCAATATATTCATGTTATATATCTCTCGCTCATATACTCAAAGTTTTGTCATCATCAAAAAGGGGAAGATTGTTAACCACAAGGATTGATTTTGATGAGTGACAAAATATTTGAGTATATGTTTGGACTAATGAATTTGTTGAGATCATATTTCAGGATGTATTTTAGAGTATCAAATGAAACATCCCTAAAAATTCATTTGGAAGTTGATAAAAAAAAGTTGGAGGCTTTTAAGGCACGAATTACACTTAAAATAAGGTCTAAAAGAGATATCTCAAAACCAAAATTGAAGAAAAAATCAATTGGTCTAAGTAAAAATATTTAGCATAAAAAGGCTTCGAGTCAACCCCTTATTCAACTCCTGATTCAGCTCGAGCTGAAATGGCACGGAAAAGAAGACTAGCATGTGAGAGTTTCAGCTGGCATGGTCTCGAGTAGAGGACCAAGTCAACTCGAGTTTCTCAAGTTGAGGTTGCAGAAAAATACAGAGAATTAAATTTTCGGGATAGTTCGACAAGATCTTGAGCAGAGAGATGAGTCGACTCGAGCTCCTCATGTCAAATTCTCAAGGAATACAGGGAACATGATTTTTGGGATGAAGAGCAGAATGGCCTTGAGCAGATAGTCGAGTTGACTCGAGCTTCCACTCGAGCTCCAATGACTAATTTCTATAGAGATTTTAGAAGTATGCAGATTGGTTCCAAATGGCTCTTTTCAATCGTCTAATAGTCAAAAATGTCTCTCTAGTATACAAAACATGAAAAATAAGTTGCAAAAGATCTAAAGAAAGTGACATGATAAATCAATCATTGAGAGTAATCACAAGTAAAGAGAAAAGGGCTAAATAACATTAAAAAGAGAGCATTCCACTCTCATCTCCAAGAAACATCAAATAAAGAGATTTCATTCAGCAAGAAGACATGCTCAAAAGCCTTCAATAAAGAAGATTCCAAAAAACTTTATCGACCTACTTGCTCATCAAAGGAGCTTTGTATTCATTTTTATTGTTCAACTTTTGTTTTTCTTGTAACTTATCTTCAATAGGATTTTAAAGCTAAAGGGAAGGTCTATCCAAGCCTGAGAATTGAATTATAAGCTAAGGGTTGGCTTAGGATTTGGTTGTGGTTTATGAGCTAGTGTAAAACCAACTAGGTTTTGGATAATAAGCCTTAGAAAACTATTCAGCTGTAATCTTAGAGAGATTATAGTAAAATTCTTAAGTAGATCTTGGGGAGTGGACGTAGGTGCAAAAGGCATCAAACCACTATAAATTCTTTTGTATTTATGATTGGCTTGGTTCTTACTCTCCATCTCATTTTTATTTCTGTACTTCAGCATACTTAGTTGCATGAAACTAAAACACACTTCAACACTTTACTAGTTTTCAAAAATAGTATATAATTTGTTTAAATTTTGAAAAACCCAATTCATTCCTCCCCTCTTGGGTTGTCTTGCTGGGCAACAATCATAAAAAGTTTTTTCATCACTCAAAATAGTAAGATTTTATTCTATTTGCATTATTATGTGACAAAAATTTTTTGTCACTAAAAATCTAGCTTTGTGAGAAAATATGTTGTTGCTAAAATTCTACTTTGCAACAAAATATTTTGCCACAATAGATTCTTGAGTATAAATTTTATGCAACAAAATATTTTTATCACTAAAAGTAGAATATTGTGATAATATATTTTTGTCCTAATAAAAGTTTTAATAAAATAAGATATACACTTTAAGCAAAAAAATATTGTCACCAAAAAAATAATTTTAATGATAAAATATTTTATCACAAAAAGTTAATCTACAATTTAGAAATAATTTATAGTGACAAAATTTATTGTCACAAAAAGTTAATATGTCAGTAAAATATTTTTTAGTAATAAAATATATTATAGCAAAAAATTAACTTACCATTAGTGATAAAATTTATTATCATGAAAAGTTAATCTATTATTAAAAATTATTTTTGGTAATAAAATATATTGTCACAAAAAGTTAACATACCATTAATGACAAAATTTATTGTCATAAAAAAATGAACCTTCTATTTTTGCTTCAAATAAGAAAGAAAAATATGCTAAAATTCAAATTAATTAATTTATTCATAATAATTCAAATATCCTTCAAATACATAGTCATATCAAGATTCATATATATTCCTCCATACATCATCTTCATAACAAAAGTTTATAAACAAAATGATAGGTCTCATACAACTCCCACAAAGTTATGAAATATTCAAGTCTTAATCAACAACCACAAAGCCATAAAAAAAGCTTCCACAAAGCTCCAATGTAAGTTAAATTCCTTCTCAACCATAATAGCCATCAAGCTTTTACAAAACTCCCACGCAAGTCAATTTCCTTCTCAACAATCTACAATACAAAAAAAAATAAACCAAAAAAAATAGAACAACACAAGCATATATGCAATATTAGAAAATCTTTAAGCATGCATATAAGATATTTTATGCTAATTTATATGAAATCATTGCAAATATTAAATTACCATATCTAGGCAATAATGACAATACCACCATAACCACTACTACCATAATCATTCTATAACTATCCAAGCAATCATACGTAATACAACATATAATCATGCTAATATATCTAGCTTCAAAAAAATAATAATAATAACCACTATACCACAATCATTACCATCATAACTATTTCTTAACTATCTAAATAATCACAAGTATTACAACATATAGCGATATCAATATATCTATCTATTTGAAAACATCCAGATATAAGTGACAGCCACCACTATAACTACTACTACCATAACCATTCCATAACCATCTAAGCAACCATAAGTAATACAATATGTATCCATATTAATACATCTATCTATTCAAAAATATAATAATGATAACCACCATAACTACTACCATCCTAGCTATTTTATAACTATCCAACCACCACAATAACAAGCACTTGAACTTTTAATTTTCATATCATCATCATAAGCAATCAATAATTATAATAATCAAATTTTTATAGTTAAAAGATAGTTAATAAGTGACTCTATCATTAGAAAAGTAGACAATTAAGCCCGACTATGCCGCATCTCTAGAATTCCTTCATTTAATCTTCATAAGTTTTTATTTTTTTCTTTATATAAGGCAATCTTCTCATTGGTTTCAGTAATCTTCTCATTAGCTCTTTCTAGTTGAGACTCAGTAGTATCAAATCAGTCCTTGAGCTCATTATCATGTCAGCTTGATATGTAGGATGAACTTGAACTTTCAATTTTAATGCCATGTCCCATCCCTCTCAAATATCCAGACTTCTTGCCAAATATACTAACTAAAATCTGAGTTTCTGACCTTTGACTTATTCCTTCCTCCAAAGGTTGTTGTTTTAATTCAGTCATTCATCCTATAAAATTTTCAAATATAATTTAGATCTCAAGATAATTTTTTTCATTAATAAATTTTGATTGAGCAATTTTATTAACAAATTCTTGACCATCCTTCTTTGTGTGTGTATCCTTGAAGAGATCAACCATACTTGGATTCTCTATTTAAAGTTAAAATAAAAAATAAATAATTCATTGATCTTAATATACATTAAATATTTCAAAGGCATAAAAATACTAAAAATATTATATTACCATTTTTCAAAGTCGACTAAGAAAGGTCCTAGAGCCCGAAGTATGACTGTATGGAAGCTATGAATGATTACTTGAGTTTGCTAATCACTTTTGTAATAATAAAAAAATAAATAAAAATATAAAAATATAAAAGTATATTTTATCATATGAGTTACTATCTTAAGGTCATCATACTCTATCCGATCATATATGGAAAGCCAATCTTCCAATCCAACCTCTGGACGTGGAGACTTTTCTCGTAAATTTATACCTTTCACCATTAGTTTCTGGTACTTCATGTTGAGTGTGTTCCTCCTGTTGGGGATCTCATATCAAAATATTATAGAAAGAGAAAAGAAGAAATAAAAAGAATACAATTAAGTATGTGGATTAGTCCAAAGGCTCACCTCCATGAGGTATGTAAAGCTTCACTATAAGAAAGAAACAAATACAAGAGGAGATTACCCACTCTCAATAGTCATATACAATCCTCTTAATTAGAAGCTATTCTTACAAAGCTCTCTTTTAGCGAACCCCTAAAATGATCGCTGTCTACTGCCTAGCTGCTACCGGGAGCCCCTTGCTCCTGATGTCCGCTGGCATCCTTCAGGGTTTGATGGTTACTGCCCACCGAACTTGACTTTTGGTTATTGCTAGAGACCTGCCAAACCACACCACCTGCTCTTGATATGTCACAGGCTTTTTATAAGCTTGAAATAGAGTTCATATCATAGAACTATCTCCATTCGCAACTTAAACATGCCTTTGACCACGTCCGCAAGCTGGTTGATCTTGATCAGGAGCGATGCTAGCCTGTGGATTGTGCAAACGATCCACAAAAAAAATCCCAAGACTGCATGAAATGGGGCAGGAAATACCCCAATCCATAGTAAACCACATGAAACAAGGGGGAAATGCACCCCATCCATGACTATGTGTGGACTACAAGAAATTGGGCACACACGCGTGTGTTCGCCTATGCTAGATCACATCCATGTTAGGCCGCACATGGCATGCCCACATTGGGCCGCCGTGCTTGCGGCAGGCCCATGCACACACTCGTGCACACTAGGCCTGGTAGCATGCTTGTGTTGAATCCCCTAAGTGATTTTGATGATGACCAAATATTAAAGCAAATGATGGCTAATATATTTTATTTTAAGTATTCCAATATCAGAAGAAAGAGAGCTCTTTGACCAAAATAAGAAAGACATAAAGTAAAAATTAAATAAAAATTGAATCCTCTTGATTGGTATAAAAATTCTCTCAAAATTGCCTTGGAGCAGTCTTCGAGATGACTCAAAATTTTTTCGTAAGCTTTCGAGTGGACTAGCACGTCCCAAACGTAGTTTTGACTCAATTTTAAGAGATCTCGAGTGAATTTTGAGAACTCTCGATCTCAAGCGATAGAAATCTAGTTTCTATGCTCTGAGAGTGAGAGGTCTCATAGGATTCTTGAGAGGTCTCATGGTTTCAGTGAGACATCTCATTCAGAATCGAGAGGTCTCGATCTCAGACGAGCCATTGTTTTTAAAAAGCTGATTTTTCATGAGACTGAAGGCAAGAGCTCTCCTAATTAAATCAAGAGGCCTCATAACCTGATGAGATGTCTCGAGACAAATTGAGAGGTCTCGAGACTCCATGATAATCTTTTGACAGGGCATTCTAAATTAGATTTTTTCGATCTCAATGACTAGTTGCTGCTCTCCAACGATCAGATTTTACTTTTTTTGAGCTTCAATCATCATCAGAAGAGAAAGAATACTATAGATATAAAAGAAAGAAGGCTTATTTTAAATTGATTTGAGAAAAATGAGAGAAAGCGAAGCACGCTTTGTTCTTGAACGAATACCCAATCTTCAATCAATCAGTTCTCTCAAGCTTTGAAGAACCCTTAAGTGCATTAACTCCACATATTCAAAGAGGCTTTCAACGAATTATAATGATAACTTTTCTGCTCATTCAAAGGGGCATTTCAAGTTGTAAATTTTTTTTCCTCTTTCCGTGTACTTGGTTTCAACAGGAGCTGAAACTTGGATTTTGTGATTTTTCTTCCCTTTGTTTATTTAAATTGGTTTGTCTGATCCTTGTAAGGGTTGTGGTTGGTGAACTTAGAAAGAAATCAACTAGATTTTTGGATAGTAAGTTCAAAAAAATTATCCAATTATAATCTTGTAGGATTATAATAAAATTTTTAAGAGTTTGCTTGGAGAGTGGACGTAGGTGCTGGGAGAGCACGAAACCACTATAAAATTCTTTTGTTTGTGTGTGTGCTCTTGATTGTGTCTTCTATTTGCTCTTATATTTGATTCACTTAGGATTTAATCATTTATCACAGCACATATCTGCTTTAAAATTTTGAAAATGCAATTCATCCCCCTTCTTGGATTGTCTATCTGGGCAATAATTGGTATCAGAGTTAGGTTCTCTACTAATTGTTAATCTTTTCAACTAGAGACAAAGATCATATCAACCCAACTAGGAGGAGGTTCACTTGTCGAAGGGCAATCCACAAATAGGCCACCTCTTTTCAATAGATCCAACTATACCTATTGAAAAGCTTGCATGCGTATTTTCATTCAAGCCCTTGACTATGACATATGGAGTGTCATTGTCAATAGTCCATACACACCTAAAGTCATTGTCAATGGCACATCCTCTCCTATACCGAAGAAGAATTGGGATGAAATAGATAAGAAACTTGTCTAATTAAATGCCAAGGCAATGAATGTACTCTATTATGCCCTTGATGCAAATGAGTTTAACCGAATCTCTACTTGCAGTTCTACAAAAAAATTTGGGATAGACTTGAGGTCACACATGAAAGGATAAATCAAGTAAAAGAAACTAAAATTAACATGCTAGTTCACTAATATGAGTTATTTAAAATAGACTCCACTGAATCTATCACTAGCATGTACACAAGATTCATTGATATTATAAATGATTTAAAAAGCTTAGGTAAAGTTTACACTAAGGTGAGAAAGATCCTCAGGTCTTTGCCTAGATCATGAGAAGCCAAAGTAACAGCCATCTAGGAGGCAAAGAATCTAAACACACTACCTCTAGAGGAGCTTATTGGATCCTTGATGACATATGAGCTTGCCATGAGTTGGCACAATGAGGAAGACAACAACAAGAAGAAAATAATAGCACTAAAATTCATGGCTAATGAAGAAAAAGATGATCTATCCACTAGTGAGAAAAATGATGAAGACATGGCCCTGGTGATTAAAAAATTCAAGAAATTTATGGAAAGAAGAAGATAAGAATTCAAGAAGAGGAGCTTCATTAGAGGAGAAGCTAACAGGAAGAAAAAAAGAAAAAAAGAGAGGGATCAACCCACTTGCTATGAATGCAAGAACCATGATAATTTAGGACTGAATGTCCTCTATTGAAGAAGGGGCCAAAAAGAACAAAAAAGAAAGCCATGTTAGCAACTTGGAGTGACAGCGACGAATCAAGCTTGGAGGAAGAAAACCAAAACAAAGCAAACTTATATTTCATGGCATAAGATGATGAGGTATCCTCCACTCTTGATTCAGATTTTATCTTTGATGAGCTTTAAGATGCTTTTTATGACTTGATGAAAGATTTCAAAAAGATAAGCTCAAAAAGTAAAATCTTAAAAAAATGACTCAAACACTCTTGAAAGAAAATGAAGAGGTAATTAGTAGCCATAATAAGTTAAAAGAAGAAAACAAAATTCTAAAGGATGAATTGGATAAATTAAAATCTTTAGTTGATAAATTTACTTATAGTTCTGAAAAATTATAAATAATTTTAAATAATCAAAGAGAAGTTTATGATAAGGTCGGACTAGGACATAAACTTAAAGACAAAACCAAGTTTCTAAAAAATTTCTTCACTGCACCCATCTCTAATAGCACTTCTCATACCATTTGCTTTAGATGCAAAAAGATAGGACATAAGGCTTTTGAATACAATACTATAAAATTTAATGAAAAGCATTTGGATTCTAAAAGAAACCATGTCTACTAATTCTGAAGGACCCAAGAAGACTTGGGTACCTAAAATTATCACTTGATTGTTTGTGCAGGAATGCCTTGTAGCCCAAGGATCAAAATGAGAGTGGTGTTTAGATAGCGGCTGCTCAAGGCATATGTCGAGTGACAAGCAATAATTTATCATCCTAGAAAGAAAAGAAGGAGTAGTCACCTTTGGTGATAATGGCAAAGGTAAAATAATTGGCTATGGTAAAATTCAGATTACTCCTACCATCTTTATAGATAATATATTGTTAGTTGATAATTTAAAATATAACTTGCTTAGTATCAGTCAACTTTGTAATAAAGGTTTTAAAGTCTCTTTTGAATCTTTTTCGTGTAAAGTATCTAGTTCCTTGGATGATAGCTTAAAATTTATTGGATTTAGGTGTGGAAACATCTACATGATGAATCTTGATGAAATTGCCATGAAAAGTGGCCAATGCCTAGTTGCAATGAATGCCAACATAAAAGAAACTAGTTGACTTTGGCACCGAAGATTAGGTTATGCTAGTAGGCATACTCTTTATAACTTGCATAATAAAGACTTAATTAAGAGACTATCAAAACTAAATTTCAAAGTTGATCATGTTTGTGATGCTTACCAATTTGAAAAATAAACTAGGAAGAGTTTCAAATCAAAAAATATGATTTCAACTTTTAGGCCTCTTGAATTGATTCATATGGATTTGTTTGGACCTACTAGGACCACAAGCCTAGGAGGAAAGAAGTATGGTCTAGTAATTATTGATGATTATTCTCGTTTAACTTGGGTTCTATTTTTAGCTCACAAAGATGAAGCATTTTCAATATTTTCAAAGTTTTACAAGAAAATAATAAATGAAACGAAGTCTACTATAGTATGTATTCGTAGTGATCATGGCACAGAATTTGAAAATAAATACTTTGAAGAATTTTGCAATGAATATGGCATAGAACATAGTTTTTTAGCACCTAGAATCCTTCAACAAAATTAAAGTTATTGAAAGAAAGAATAGAATCTTAGTTGATATGGCCTGTACCATGTTGTGTGAAGAAAATCTATCCAAATACTTTTGGACTGAAGTCATTAACATAGCTTGTTACATCCTAAATAGAGTTTCTATTCATTTGATCTTAAAGAAGATCCCCTATGAGCTTTGGAAAGAAAAAAGATCTAATATTAATTATTTTCATATTTTTGGTTGTAAATATTTTATTCATAATAATAATAAAGATAATCTAGGCAAATTTGATGCTAAGATAAATGAGAATATATTCCTTCGATAACCTACATCTAGCAAAGCATATAGAGTCTTCAATAAACACTCTTTGATTGTTGAAGAATCTATACATGTTATCTTTGATGAAGCTAACAATTAATCTTTGAGAAAGGAAGATGTTTTTGATGATAATACAGGAATTCTCAAAGATGGAATGAAGGACCTAAACTTGAAGGATAATAACATTCAAGACAAAGATAAATCTACAACAATCTTGAAACAAAGCAATGATGGTGAGAATGAAGCGTCTAATGATCATAGATATCTACCAAAAGAGTGGAGGTATGCACACAATCACCCAAGAGAATTAATATTAGATGATCCTTCGCAAGAGGTAAGAACTAGATCCTCTTTTAAGGATACATTTGATTACCTTACATTTATTTCTCAAATAGAACCTAAAAACATAGAAAAAATTGAACAAGACTCTAATTGGATGTTAGCCATGAAAGATAAACTAAACCAATTTGAAAGAAATAATATATGAACTCTTGTAAATAGACCCATAGATCATCCTATAATTGGTACAAAATAGATATTTAGGAACAAATTAGATGAACATGGTAATGTTGTAAAAAATAAAGTTAGATTAGTTGCTAAAGGATATAATCAAGAAGAAGGAATTGACTTTGATAAAACATATGCACTTGTAGCAAGATTAGAGGCTATTAGATTGTTATTTGCTTTTGCCTATTATATAAATTTTAAATTATGTCAAATGGATATGAAAAGCACCTTTTTGAATGGTTATATTGCTGAAGAAGTATTTATAGAATAACCATCCGGATTTGTAAATCACTCACTTATCAATCATGTATATAAGTTAAGTAAAGCACTCTATGGACTTAAACAAGCACCTAGAGCATGGTATAAGAGATTGAGCAAATTTTTATTATAAAATAATTTTATTAGAGGAAGTGTATGAAGGAACCAGATCTACGATTTCACAGGTAGATCTTAAAATTTTTTCAAGATCAAATAGTGAAAGACTTAAATAAATTAAATATTTATTTAAATAAATATAAAAATATTCTAGATCTAAGATTTATTACATGATCATGGCATGATATTAAATCAAAAATTAAAAGCATAAAAAAAGATTAACATGTTGATCTGATCAATATGTTACAATACTACATCTAATGCAGCTATGAAATCAATAGATCAGATCTATTACCTATATAAGTTAGACATTCTAACTTGCTAATCTGGGCTTGAGGATGAAGTTGCGAGCTGCACATGCATCCAACCTCTAAGAGTCATCCACACGAACCCACGAGCATGATCAGAAATCCTGATGTAGGAGATCAGAAATTCCGATGTAATAAATCAACATAGTATGCTAGTACTATGCTGATCTTTCTTCGATGGTCGATCAGATGCCTCCTTCTAGATTTGGATTCTTTCAAAGAGGGGAAGATGGAGAAGAGGTTTCAAATCTGAGACTCTCTTAGAAAATCCAAGGAAGAAGGAAGGAAGATGATGAACAGAGCAACCCTGGAAGAAGACCCTCTTCTTCTTTTCTTTGCTCTCACCTAGACACCTAGTTTGGCATCCATGGAACCCCAATGCCCAAAGATCCTCTTTCTCTCATTTTCATACACCCCAAAGCCCTCCTAAAGGTCTATATTTTATGAAAAAATCAAGTCAAAATTCATCCTAAATAAATAGGAATAAAAGAGTCCTTGTCTAGGTCAAAAACTAGACAAGAAAAGGTTAAACAGGGCAAGACAAGGGGATGCCCAACTCTTAGGCGCCTCCTCCAAAATATTTGGCATGGACCAGCAAGGAAGGATGCACAAAAGATTCTTCTTTTACCATGGAATTCAGAGAAAGAATAGGAGAGGGGGCGGCACCTTTTGGAAGGAGGTATTTTGGTTTATAAGGATTCTATCTCATAGAATCCTAAATCAACTAACTTCTCTTTTTGACTTGGTCAACCACCAAATTTCCATATGAGAAAGAAAGGAGAGGAGGGAGTGCATGAGTATGCCTGGGAGAAGGATTTTTTGTCGCACAAAAAAAAGATGGAGGGCGTGGGTGTGAGGGGCTTAGATGGCGCAAGGTGGAATCCTAGTCTTACTAGGATTCCATCTATGACTTGGTCAAAATGATTTCTTAAACCAAATTAATCCAAAATCAATTCAACCAGATTAAATTAGGTCCTAATCTAATTAAAAATTTAATTAAATTAGATTAAATTAGTTTTAATTTTAATTTAATTTTTTTTAAATTAGAAAATTGGGTTGACCCAAGTCCTAGTTGAACCAGAACTAGTTTTGCCTTGCACTTGACTTTTCCAATAAACCAATTGGACTTGATCCAATCAAGCCCAAATCAAATTTAATTAAATCATATTTAATTAAATTTAATCTTAGCCCTTTAGATTAATCAAATTAAGCTAATTAACAATCAAATTATTAATCAATCCTTCTATAATATTTGCGCTAGGTTAAACATCAATTGTATTGATCATTTAACCCTAGAACAATTCTTAATCATTGATCAACCATCCGATCGGATCGTGAGCTCTAATATATGTGATCTCATAGGTCCAAATCTAAATTGATAGTATAAAAATAGATTTCTATACCAATTGAAGTAACCATCTAGCAATGGTATCCGATGGTCGGATAGGTCGAATGTGTAGAATGACATCCTTAGAACCCATGCGGATATAGTTTCCATATAATTCATCCCCTTAACCAAAATGCTCATAGGACACCTCAAAGTTCAACTATCAACTCTGATAAGATTGTCCACATTATATTTGAAAATACCAAATCCATATGATGGATTATCCTAGCCAAGATTTTGCTATATTGAAATATAGTGATACATTATTGTCCAGCTCTTGGAGTGGTCAAATTCATCTTGATCACACTTTAACTTCGCAAGTACTTGACTATGCCCAGAAGCCTTCTATTTTTGAATTAAATATTTAGTTAGTCTGGTATCAAAGTACAGTAAGTTGCTTGTAAGTCACTGAGGTGATCTCAGGTCTAAGGAACACTTATACCTATATCCCATCAAAGACATTCTTGACTACAAAATGCTCTGGAGTTGGTCACGTTCAATGATAATGTACCCATACATCTCATCTGTATGCCATAGCAGTACCTCCATACTTCTTGATTAAGAGGACAACCAACCTATATGGCATACAGCAATCTATGCTATTAGACGTTGTCGTCCTAATTAACAGTCTATCATTTGATCATGAACAGATTTAAGGACTAATCAATAAATTTTCTCTTTATCGAAGCTAAATAGTTCTAAGAACTTCATCATAATAATGAAGTTCATTAGAAGATGAATACTTTTATGATGAAAAATATCAAAAATATATTTTATTTATTAATGAATTAATTATAGATACAATGTAGCTTAACCATCAAGAGACTAACGATTGGCTTTGAGACACATTTCCTAATAACTTCTATTTATTCTAAAGCCACTCGATATAGTATCTAATATCCATCTTCGACTTGTGGTTGTCGAACTCTTTTATCACTAGGGCTTTAATGAAGGGGTCGGTCAGGTTCTTCTTTTCATCGATCTTTTTAAGATCGACGTCACCTCTATCCACGATCTCCCGGACTAGGTGGAAGCAACATAGAATATGCTTTGTTCACTGATGTGCCTTCGGTTCTTTCATCTGAGCAATGGCACCAGTGTTGTCGTAGTAGAGCAGGATCGGACCATCAAGAAAAGGTGCTGCTCCGAGCTTGGTGATAAACTTTCTCAACCATAGCTTTCTTCATGGTATCTGATGCTGTGATGTACTCTACTTCGCAAATAAAGTCTGCCATAGTATGCTGCTTAGAACTCTTCCAGCAGATAGCTCCATCATTTAGAGTAAAGATATATTTCGATACGTTTCTACTGTCATCATGGTCAGATTGAAAGCTGGAGTCTATAAATCCCATAAGTTTCATATCTGACTCCCCATAAACCAACCATTGGTCCTTAGTATTTTTTAAATACTTAAGGATAGTTTTAACCACTTTCTAGTAGTTTTCTCTAGGTCAGACTGGTATCTACTCAGTACTCCTAGTGAGTATGCCATGTCTGATCTCGTACATATCATAGCGTACATGATAGATCTCACTGTTGAAGTATATTGGACTCTACTCATACGCTCTCTCTTTTCAAAAGTTGTCGAACAATCCTTCTTAGAGAGAGAAATTCTATGGTCTATCGAGAGATAGCCCTTTTTGAAATTCTCCATGCTGAACCTCTTCAGCATAGTATCTATGTACGTGAACTGGGATAATCCAAGCATCCTTTTAGATCTATCCCTATAGATCTTCATTCTTAAGATGTAGGATGCTTCACGCAAGTCCTTCATGGAGAACTATGATGACAACCAGACTTTTGTTCTCTATAGTGTGGGGATGTCATTTTCGATTAAGAGAATATCATCCACATACAAGATAAGGAATATTACTGCTGGACCATTTGTCCATTTGTAAATATAGGATTCTTCTCCATTCTTAATGAAGCCATACCTTTTGATCATTTTATTAAAATGTATGTTCCAACTCCGAGATGTTTGTTTTAGTCCATAAATGGATCTCTAAAGTCTGCACACCTTGGACTCATCTATGGATGTTAACCCCTCAGATTGTATCATATACACCTCTTTAGTCAACTCTCCATTCAAAAAAGCTATCTTCACATCAATCTACCAGATCTCATAGTCTAGATGGGCAGCAATTGCAAGCATAATCCGAATGAATTTGAGCATTGCCATAGGAGAAAATATCTCATCATAGTCAATACATAACGTTGACGATACCTCTTGACAATTAGACGGGCTTTATAGGTCTCCACCTTTTTGTCTGTGCCTTTTTTCTTTTGAAGACCCATTTACATCCAATGGATTTAATCCCTTTAGGTGGGTCAACCAATGTCCATACATCATTGACCTTCATGGACTCCATTTTGGATTTCATGGCCTCAAGCCATTTCTCGAAATCAGATCTCTGCATAGCATCCATATAGGTGATTAGATCCTCATCGTTCTCATCGAGTTCATTGGGATCACCATCTTGGATCAAGAAATTATAGTATCTGTCCGAATGATGTGGTATTCTACTGGATCGCCTTAATGGTGTAGGTACACTAGGCTATGGATTTGATCTAATCAAATCTGACTCAGGTTCAGCTATAGATGTCGATATTTCTACCTATTGAACTTCATCAAGTTCAACCTTAGAGGCAATAGTTCCTTCATCAAGGAGCTTTTTTTCCAAAAAGGTTGCCTTAAGGCTGACAAACACCTTTTGTTCATCAGCATGATAGAAATAGTATCCTTTGGTCTCTTTTGGGTATCCTATAAATGTGCATTTGTTAGACCTAGGTCCAAGTTTATCTGTAATTAATCGTTTGACATAAGTCGAGTACCCCCAAATTCTAAGGTGCGAAAGTGCTGGCTTACGTCCTATCCATATCTCATATGAAGTCTTAACTACAGACTTACTTGAAATTCTATTTAATAAATAACAAGCCAATTTGAGTGCATATCCTCAGAAGGATATTGGTAAGCTAGCAAAACCCATCATGGATCGGACCATGTCTAATAGAATTTGATTCCTCCTTTCAGACACACCATTATGCTATGGTGCTCCTGAAGAAATTCATTGGGAGAGAATCCCATTCTCTCCTAGATATGTGAGAAACTCATCGAAAAGGTATTTTCCTCCTCAGTCAGATCGAAGAGTTTTAATACTCTTTCTAGTTTTTTTTCTACTTCACTTCGGAATCGTTTGAACATTTCAAAAGAATCCAACTTATATTTCATCAGATAGACATATCCATATTTGGATAGATCATTTATGAAAGTGATGAAGTAGACATATCCACCTCTGGCACTTATGCTCATTGGTTCACATACATCAGTATGTACTAGACTTAAGAGCTCAGTGGCTCTCTCACCTTTTCTAGTAAAAGGTGACTTGGTCATTTTACCAAGAAGACAGGACTCACAGGTTGGAAATGATTCACAATCACTAACTTCGAGGATTCTTTTTTGAGTCAACCTATTTATCCTGTTCTTATTTATATGACCCAGCCTACAGTATCATAAATAGATATCTAACACACTATCTAATCTAGAATGCTTGCTAATGGAATAGACTACGTTAATAGGTTGTGATAACATATACACACTATTGTTCAAATATCCACTAAAAATAGTAACACCATTCATAATGATATTATAAACTTATTTCTTTATTAAAATTTTATAATCATTTTTGGCCAAAAGGCCTACAGAAATGATATTTAAAAATAAACTAAGACAAAAATGATAATTACTAAGAACAACGATATGGGACTCAAATATAAGTTTTAGAATTTCTAAAGCTAGAACTAGAACCGATCCCTTTCATCTTGCTCGAATCTTCTACTGACCCACAATCCCTACAATGAATTACAAATATAGTAAGAGCTACTGGTATCCAATACCCAGTCAGTAATATCATAAATAGAAAAATTATAAGGAGTTATCATATAAGTACTTTATCCAGCAATAGCTTGCTTCTTTCTCTGCCTATTCGGATCTAGAGAGGCAATGTATTGAGGATGATTTCTTTTTCAATACCCCCACTTCTTGCAAAAAAAGCATTCAACTTGACTCTTATCAGACTTGATCTTTTTGTTTTGGTCCTGCATAGATGTCCCAGCCTGAATGTGCACCTTCTTAGCTTTCTTCTTCTTGTTCTTCTTTCCTTTCCTAAAGAGTCGAGAACCAGAAGATGAACCTTTCACTAAGTTCATTGACTCCTTGTGGAGTTGGTGATCCTTCTCAAAGTTCTGAAGTAACCCCAGTAATCTGTGGTAGTCTACTTTAGGCTTTGTCATTCTGAATGAGTAAGAAATGGAAGAAAGGACTTGGGCAATGAGTTCAGTATTGCATTCTTTCTAAGCTATTTAAGTAAGAAAAAATCGAGCTTGCTCAATCATTCTATCAGCTCGATTATGTATAATACATGATTAGTGACAGAGGCACCATCTCGAATTCTAGCGTTGAAGATGGCACAACTAGTCTTATGCCTCTCCACATCATCGGATGTGCCAAAGAAATCCTACAACACTTGAAGCATGTCCTTTGGCTGAGCTATCTCAAATCTATAACTAAACTCATCGCTCATGACAGCCAGCATGATGCAGCGCACCATAGTTCGATTACTGAGCCATTTTGGTAAATATCTCTAACTGTACCATGTGCATTGGCAGCTGGCTCCTCAGGTGTAGGATCCGTCAGCATATATAGGATCCATTCATACTCTAGGATTATCTTCAACTTTTGGTACCAGCTATTGAAGTTGGATCCCACTAACTTATCATTGTCTAATAATGATCAGAGCGATGGAAAAGTAGCCATATCTGCACAAAGAAAAATCATAACCTAATTAGTAATTGATTCATTAAACCTAAAGATTTGGACTTTAATCAAAAGGTTCTTCTACTATTTTATTTGAATTAGTAGTCTATACCTCTAATTTGAGAAATTATCTTAATTCCTTAGTGGATACTAGAATCCACATAGACTGCACATGAGCCCAACTTTGGTAGGCCAATCCATGTGCATCTAAGGGTAGGTTTATAATCAATTATTTCTTCAAATAATTTTTAGTAATTAAATTTTGTCTCGGTCCATAATCAGTAGGCTTTGGCCTCTACTGAAAAGGTCCGGTTAGGTCCAACCATTAACATGACCATACTTGGTCCATCTAACCAATGAATGATTAGACCCAACTTTGACTGGCTAATCTAACCATCATTTAGAAAGATGTAGCCAAGAAATCATATAATGAATGATAATTCCATTAGTTAATAAGCACCTGGCCTTTGGGCCTCCAATGATTATCCAACTGATGGACCCATTATCATCCACTTAATAGAAGGCTATGATCTAGTTATCACCATAACTAATTCATTTTAAGGACCTAATAATTTTAGAGGATTTAATTTTTAAAGAAGAGAAAAGATCAGATGAACCAGCTTATCATGATTCTTCCACTGACTTTACCAAGTTAGCTTAAGGGAGACCATTAATAGCCTAGTCAAGGAGCATCTAAATCAGTCATACTGATTTACCTAGCTGACATGGGTCTGCTCGAATAGTCAAGTGATCCGATCAAAACATAATTTCACCAAGAGGCTAGGTAAGTTCGATCAGTAGGAGGGTCTACCAAAGCTTGCCTTAGACACCATCAGAAATGGCTAGGTAAGTGGGTTGCCAATTAAAAACCATCGATCTGGTTTACCTTAGACACCAACTGATTTAATTAGTTTTAATTAGATCAACCTAATAGTTCATACTAGACCTCATAGCCAAGAATCAAGTCCATCTTGGGTCTCGTTAAAGGCATGGACTTGACCAACTATAATTATTGTAATTGATTTAGAGAATTCTTGATCTAATCTAAGACAAGAATTGATTAGATTTAGTCAATTCTCTAATTAAGTCCATTCTTTAATCTGAAGAAAACAGTACAGGGTTTGTTATGCTACATTCGAAAATTTTTTCAAAAATAGTAATGATGCTATGAAAAATAATTAATCTAATTAATTATCTACTGATCATATTAGATTATTTAACCCTATACATTAGGATCTAAATATAATATGCATGCATATATCAATAGATCTAAAAATAAAAATATGTAGTGAACTATTTACTACATCTACATGTTCAAACACAATATCTTTTTGTGAGTAGTTGATTGCCGCGATTTGGTCATTATCAAAGAGGTCCACTAGTCATGACACAGCCACACAAGTGTCTGGCCTCCATGGATCATCCACACGAGGCTCTTGGTCTTGATCGACTCCTATACGAGTGCTAGCTCGACATCGGAGTCATTCAATGGCTATTTTAATTGAATGCCTTCGATCCTTATCTATGGGCTTCATGTATATTCTAAATCATTGATAGATATAGTAGAGAGGTAGAGGAGGTTCTCCATAAAGTTTTGTGGGCTTTTGATACTTGTAGCTCACAAAATGGATTTTCGAATCTCAGGTCAAAATACTAGATCAAATGCACCTTGAAACCTTATGCTAGCCTTTCTCTGGTTTTTCTCCTCACGAAATTTTTTTAAAACTTTTTCTCACACACCAAGAGGCTCATGGTAGTCTTCTCTCAATCTTAGATCTAATATTTCACATCCCAAAAATTCCTCCTATTTATTTTTTTGCGCCAAAGAGAGAGACCCTGCATGGAGAGTAAGATGGGTTGGTTGTTAGGCCAAATTCAAACTCATTTTGAATTCAACCTCAAAACCATCTGATCCTATCCACTAAGGATATGAGAAAGGGTGGGTGAGAACATCTTTTGGCATGGAAAAGAATCATGAGAAGTCTTTTCTCATGTAGCAAATGTGTCGCACAAGAGAAGGGTGGTGCATGGATAAGGTAGAGGTTGTTTTTATCCAAGTTTTAATCTCATTCAAACCAAAACAAATAACAACCATATCTTATCTATTTGGAATGTGGGAGACCTGGTCAAAAGCTTCTTTGTGCATGGGAAAAATGTCATGAGAGAATTAAATTAAATTTTTAAGTGGGCGTGGGTTAAATGGCGCAGGGAAAGAAGACTAGTCAAGCTAGTCTTTGAAATTCAAACTTGAACCAATTGAACCAACCAATTCAAAATAGGTTAGGCCCAATTAGACTAATTTAAATCCAACACATTTAGGCTTAATTAGGCTTAATTAAATCTCAATAAAATTAGAAATTGATCAAGCCCAATCTTTGATCAAATCAGGGTTCAAACCTCCTCAGCGATTAGGTTAATTAATGATCTAATCAGGTCAGGCCCAACTAAATCCAATTCAATTGGACTTGGACCAAAAATAATTACTCAATTAAATTGAGTTAATTAGTGATCAAATCATTAATAAAACCTCTTATAAAATTAGAGTCCAAATTTAGTGGGTGTCCGGACAATAGAGTCTCATTAAAATGAAACTCTTGATCGAAAAGTCCAAAATTAGTGGGACTCTTGATCCCAAAGTCCGAAACAAGTGGAACTCATGATTATGGATTTTTAACTCTCAATCTCAGAGTTTCAGATATGTAGGACTCAAAGTTTCAGAGCTATGGGACTCTTGATCGAATAGTCCCAATCTAGTGGGACTCTTGACCACAGACTTCCAGACATTGAGACTCAGTATCCTAATCCAGTAGGACCCCCGATCGAAGAGTCTCAGTCCAGTGGGACTCTTGACTATAGAGTCCTAGTCGAGTGGGACTCTTCACCATAGAGTTCCAATCGAGTGAGACTCTTTACTAACCGTCAGATCAGGTAGGAACCTTTAGTGTGTGTAATTTCGCAGGTCCAAACCTAAGTCGGTAGCATAGAAATCAATTTCTATACTAATCAAAGTGATCATCTAGTAATGGTACCCAATGTTCGAATAGGTTGAATAATCACAATCATAATATTTAGAACCTACGCGAATATGATTACTATATAATTCATCCCTATGACTTTTGTGTAATAGATGACTCAGGATTAGACTGTCAACCCTAGAAAATACATCCATGTCGTGTCTCAAAGCAATTAGTCCCGTGACCCCTTGCTAAGACTACCCTGACCAAGGATTTGCTAAATTGAAATATAATTGAACACAGCTCCTGAAATCAGGAGTGGTTTATCCCATCTTGATACATGCACCGACTCCATAAGTGCTTAACTATGCCCAAAAATCTTTCATCACTAAATTAAAAATTTAGATAGTTCGACACCAAAATATAGTGAGTTGCTTGTAAGTTTTCATGGTGATCTTAGATCGAAGAAACATTTATACCCATATTCCATCAGAGCTAATTTTGATGGGAGAAAAGCCCCAGAGTTGGTCACGTTCAACACAGATGTACCCATACATCTCACTTGCATGCCATATCAGTATCCCAACACTCCTTGGTTATGAGGATAACCAACCTATATAGTACACAATGATCTATACTTGATAAACGTCATCATCCTAAGTAACAATGTATCACTTGGTCATGACCTATTTAAGGACTAAACGATAAATCCTTCTTTGTCGAATCTAGATAGTCCTAAGGACTTCATCATAACACAGAAGTTCATTAAAAGATAATAGAATTTATGATGAAAAATGTTAAAATAATTTTTATTAATTTATAATTTATATATAATTATAAATATATAATCCAACCATCAACAGACTGATGATTGGCTTTGGGACATATTTTCAATAATCTCCCACTTGAACTAAAGTCAATCGGTGCAATATCTAATACCTATCTTTGAATTAAAGTCGTCAAACTTCTTCACCGCAATAGCTTTAGTGAATGGATCAGTTAGGTTCTTCTTTCCATCAATCTTCTAAAGGTCGACGTCACCTTGATCCATATCTCTTGGATAAGGTGGTAGCAACATAGAATATGCTTCATCCACTGATGTGCCTTTATTTTCTTTGCCTAAGCAATGGCTCTAGAGCTGTCGTAATAGAGTAGAGCTGGACATCAAAGGAGGATGCTACTTTGAGCTCAGTGATGAATTTTCTTAGCCACACCGCTTCTTTGACAGCATCTAATGCAGCGACATACTCCACCTCGCAAATTGAATCGGCCATAGTGTGCTACTTAGAACTCTTCCAACAAACAGCATCATCATTAAGGATAAATATATATCCCAACACACTCTTGCTATCATCATGATCAGACTGGAAACTAGAGTCTATGAACCCCATAAGTTTTAAGTCTGATTCACTATATACAAACCACTGATGAAGGGGAAATTCTTATTTCCCGGGTCAGGTTCATTCAGATTTGACCAGATCAAGAGAGATATTTCAAAAATTTCTCTCATATATCCAAATCAGATCTAAGATATTTCAGATCTAATTTTATAGATCTAATAAGATAAAATAAAATAAATTAAATCTAATTTAATTTGTACCTTTTGTTGGGTAATCAGATTACTCTGTGATGATCTTATTGATTGCCTGAGGTTCTGGATCTAGCCATGCAAGTGTCTGACCTCTACCGATATCCACTCAGACTAGATCTGAAGATCTTCTCCTTCTTTTTAACTTTTTCAAATTCAGATCTGGATCTGATTTGGAGGATCTTCAAAACTCCTTCTGAAGATCAGCAGTCGTCTCTGCAGCAGTGTTGTCTTCTTCCTTTCTCGTCAGCTTTCTCTTGCCTGGATCGCACCAAACTGGAGCCCAACTCCCTTGAGCATGGAGATGAGAGAGAGAACCAAAAGATAGCATGGAGGAGGGAGAGGGGCAGCCTTGGGGCATGGGCTAAGAGAGAACTCTATAAAAGTTGGGCGTAGATAGGGTTTATATAGACCCTACTGCGCCATGCAGTGCCACATCATCCCAACCAATTATGTTGCTTCGTGCAATCAAATCTAAATCTGATTGATGGGATGACATCACCTGATCCAATCAGATGAGAGCCCCTTCAATTCATCCTTAGGTGGTGCCAAGATTAGTCAAAGCTAAGTCTTAGGTGCCTTCCTAAGTTGATTCAATGAAGCAACCTGGAGTCCCTTCCATATGGGACTCCAGTCGTCCCTATCCATGGGTGCATGCCTCCCTAGGCATGTGCCCCTTCCTTTCCAATTTGTAGCAAGGGAACAAGCCCTTATCTACTCTCCTATGGGTGCATGACACATAGGCAGATGTCCAAGGGTCAAAGGTCAACGTTTGACTAAAGTCAAAAGATAAGAATTAGCAGATGATGGAAAATGGCAGGTGTTGTCTCAAATTTATCTCATAAATTAAGACAATACTTTTCTGACATGGACAAGCTCCAGTCAGACTAAGTAAAGATACCTGAGTGAGTACAAATATATTTGGCTCAGTCGAGATAACTTATAATGATAGTAGAAGAAGAACGTTAGGCTCAATCGTATGCTAGCATGATTTCCTTGAACTTAATTGAATCTAATTCAAATCAATTGAGCTAGGTTAGTCCAATTGATGATATCCAGATCTAAACCCTTATTTGTGTGACCCAATTAGATTCAGTTCTGTATGGTAATGGGATATGTCATGATCTCTATCATCGACATCATCGAAACTCCTTTCGATGGATTAGAACTCTTCTGATTCAGACAACTAGAATGATCGATCATCTAAATCATTCTAATTGCTCCCAAAATCCACCAGTGACACCTAGCAGTATATGGTGGCAATCCATCAAAACTAAAAATGAACCTCTTGGTGTAGCTACTTGTGTGATTAAGTTCTTCTATCTTGAGCCCCGATCAGATTAGGGTTAAGGTGAACTCGTCAAACCCTAATTTCTGTCATATGATTTAATCATTCGATTCAAGTCTGATGTGAAAATCTTAATAGAAACTCTTTCTATTATTTCACTCTACCATGGCCATGGGCTTATGGACTTGATTCTCATGATCATCATAGGGCTGCTCCTCATCCACCGAGGTAGATAGATTCCATTTCTTGGTGCCTTCCTACAATGAACATGCTATAGCCAACATACACCTCAGGGTTCCAAATGGCTAGGAGATCCGAGTCATGGTGTAGTCAAACTATAACACCCTCAAGGTGAACTGTCGATGCACCTCAGGTCAAAGAACCAGACACACCACTGCAGCTTCGAGTCAATCATCGACGAGAAGGTAGACTTCCTTATGACTGCTCGAGGTGGTCACGCTCAGTGCCCTCGTTCTCTAATGAGTACCTATACTCTCGCTCTGGTGTCTCTACACCGTAGACTCAAGACTCATCTACTATAAAGAAGTGATTGTACACCAACCTTCTGGATCAATCACCATCCTCATGATGATCCTACGGTCAGGAGCATTTTATGAGTTAATAAATGAAAATTCATGTCTTAAATTTTCAACTCTTGAAAATATGAATTATCATTACCATTAACTCAAGGGATGTATCACAGACACTAAATATACATTTGTGATAGAAAATAACCCATTTTATTATTTATAGTCAAAATTATAATTTTGCCCTAGAAGTGTATTACAAGTGTCAGCCAATTCTGGCTTCTAGGGCACACATATCTAACAATCTTCCACTTTGATCTAAAGCCA
>QRFJ01003912.1:46187-108251 GCA_006176705.1 Cocos nucifera
TGTCTCCACACCGTAGACTCAAGACTCATCTACTAAAGAGAAGCGATTGTACACCAACCTTCCAGATCAATCACCATCCTCGTGATGATCCTATGGTCGGGAGCATTTTATGAGTTAATAATGATTATTCATGTCTTAAATTTTCAACTCTTGAAAATATGAATTATCATTACCATTAACTCAAAGGATGTATCACAGACACTAAATACACATATGTGATAGAAAATAACCCATTTTATTATTTATAGTCAAAATTATAATTTTGTCCCTAGAAGTGTATTACAAGTGTCAGTCAATTCTGGCTTCTAGGGCACATATATCTAACAATCTTCCACTTGTCCTAAAGCCAATTGGCTACAAATCTAAGTTCCCATCTTCTCAAGGTGGGCTTCGATCTTCTGCTGGCCCAACGGCTTTGTAAGCAGGTCTGCCACATTATCTACGGAGTCGACTCTCTTGACCTCGACGTAACCTTTCTCGAGGTAATCGTGGATGAGGTGGTATCGCCGCTCAATGTGCTTGGATTTCTGGTGAGACCTCGGCTCCTTAGCTAAGGGCTATGGTGCCACTATTATTGCAGTATAGAGGAATGGCATCTGATGGCATTACTCCGATTTCTGCAGCAAACTTCTTATACCAGAATGCTTCCTTCATAGCTTCTGATGCAGCGATATATTCTGCTTCCATGGTGGAATCTGCTATCACTAGTTTGCTTGGAACTCTTCCAGCTGACAGCACCACCATTGCACACAAACAGACTCCCAGATGTCGACTTTCGATCATCTACATCGGACATGAAATCCAAGTCTGTGTATCCCTGGACTTGGAGTTCTCCATTACCAAAGACCAGTACATCATATCCTTAGTTCTTCTTAAGTACTTAAGGATACATTTCACAGAAGTCCAGTGTTCTTCACCTGGATTTGACTGATATCTGCTTGTGACACTCACAGCATGGGCTATATCAGGTCGTGTACATAGCATGGCATACATGAGGCTCCCTATTGCATGAAGCATAAGGGATCTTGCTCATGCATTCTATTTTCCTCAGGTGTGCTAGGGCACATCTTCTTAGGAAAGATGAATACCATGTCTGAAAGGGTACTTAATCCCCTCTTAGAGTTTTCCATACTAAACCTCTTTAGTACTTTCTCTATGTACATCTTCTGTGAAAGTCCTAGCATCCTATTCGGTCTATCTCCTATAGACCTTAATTCCTAGAATAAAGGATGCTTCACCTAGGTCTTTCATGGAGAATTCCTTGGACAACCATATTTTGACTGATGGTCAACATGGGAATATCATTCCCAATAAGGAAGGATGTCATCCACGTACAATACGAGGAAGACAACAGCGCTCCCGCTGACCTTTTTGAAGACACATGGTTCCTCCTTCATTTTTGATGAAACCAAATAATTTGATCACATCATTGAAATGAGTGTTCCAGCTCCGAGATGCTTGCTTAAGTCCATATATGGATCCTTTGCAGCTTGCAAACCTTATGATCAGTATCACTTGGATGTGAAACCTAGCGGCTGTTCCATATAGATATCTTCCTCAAGATATCCATTTAAGAATGCCATTTTCACATCCATTTGCCATATTTCATAATCGAAATAGGCTGCAACGGCAAGCAATGTGCGGATGGATTTTAGCATAGCCACTGGGGAAAAGGTATCCTGATAGTCAATGCCTTCGCGTTGACTATAACCTTTTGCCACTAGTCTAGCCTTGAATGTCTCCACATTTCCCATCTGCACCAATCTTTCTCTTGAAGATCCATTTACACCCAATAGGTACTATACCTTCTGGTGGATCTACCAAGGTCCAGACTTGGTTTGAGTGCATCGAGTCAATTTCTGACTGCATTGCCTCTAGCCATTTCTCGAAGTCGATATCTGATATCGCCTCATTGTAGGTTTTGGGATCATCACCATGAGCACCATTACCTATGAGGAACATTTTTTCTACTTCCTCTGAAATAATACCTAAGTATCTTTCAGGAGGATGGAAAACTCTTTTCGATCTACGAGGTGGAGGAGGTAGTGTTCTTATTGGCTCAACCTGATTTAGGTTTCCATTTGGTCCTTAGCTCGTTGCTACTTGTGAGACTTTCTCATCAAGCTTGAATCTGCTTTCCAATGCCGCTATCTTGAATAAACTATTTTTCAAGAAAGATGGCATGTCGACTCACAATCACATTATGGTCTTCTAGGAATGTAGAAATAGTATCCTAATGACTCTTTAGGATATCCTATGAATCGAGCTCTAAAGGACCTAAACTCTAACTTGTCCGCTTGTTGTCTTTTGACATGAGCCGGACAACCCCAAATTCTGAGATGACTCAGACTTGGTTTCTTACCATGCCATATCTCATACGGTGTGGTAGGAACGGTTTTAGAGGGAACCCTATTCAGTAGATAAATTGAAGTTAACAATGAGTGTCCCCAAAGAAAATCAGGAAGGTCTGTGAAGCTCATCATGGATCGAACCATATCCAATAGAGTCCGATTTCTCCATTCTGAAATCCCATTGAGTTGAGGTGTTCCTGGTGGAGTCCATTGAGAGACTATGCCATTTTTCTTGAGATAGTCTAGGAATTTTTGGCTAAGGTATTCACCTCCTCGATCTGATCGAAGAACCTTAATGGGTTTTTCAGTTTATTTTTCTACTTCATGTCTGAATTCTTTGAACTTTTCAAAAGCTTCAGACTTATGTCTCATAAGATACACATACCCATACCTAGATAGATCATCGATAAAGGTAATGAAGTAGACAAAATTGCCTCTAGTCGGCACATCAAATGGGCCGCACACATCAGTATGTACTAGGGCAAGGAGATCTGTGGCCCTTTCCCCATGTCCAACAAAAGGGAGTTTAGTCATTTTGCCTTGAAGATAAGATTCACAAGTTAGATATGACTCGAAAGTCAATGGACTCAATAGCCCATTTTTCTCCAATTTGTTGATCCTATCTTCTGCTATATGACCTAATCTCAGGTGCCATAGATATCTATCATTTGGACTATCCCTAGGTCATTTGGCATTCACGTTTTGCTCGATAGTTAGAACAGGTACATCAATATGTAGCTGATAAAGACCATTAATAAGAAAACCATTTGCAATTTTATTTCTTTCATAAAGAATGTTACAATGGTCCTTAAAGAAGGTAATCACATAGCCTTCTAGTGCTAAGCATGAAACAGAAATCAAATTCCTGCTAGCTGCAGGCACATAATAACAGTCTTTTAAAACTAAGTGTAAACCAGATGGTAATCGAAGAGGGTATGTTCCCACTGGCTACTGTAGCAACTCTTGCTCCATTACCGATGCGTAGGATCATGTCTCCATCCCTCAGCCTCCTGCTATCCTCAAGACCCTGCATGGAAGTGCACAGATGAGCACTAGAACCAGAGTCAAGCACCCAACTGGATGCAGAAGAAACCGTAAGGTTAGACTCAATAACGAGCATACCTCCAGAAGGACCTTCCTTCTTGTTCTTCAGGGTGGCCAGGTAAGTAGGGCAGTTCCGCTTCCAATGGCCGTCGCTGTTGCAATGGAAACACTTTTCCTTTGATCAGCGGCCTTCTTCTTCCTTCTTCTTCCTTTTCCTTCTTTCCTCCTTCCATCTTCTGCTTTTTCGTACAGACTTTTTTTTCTTTCCATAAGACTTTCTTTTGGAAGAAGTCCATTCCATAGCAAGAACTGAGCCTTTAGAACCTTTCATAGAAAGCTCAGCGGTAACCAGCATATTCATTAAGTTCGGCCAAGGAATTTTGAAGTTTATGCATGTGGTAATTCATGATGAATTGCCCATATGCATCAGTCAAGGATTGTAGAATAATATCATTCTGCAGATCCAAGTCCAACTTCACACCGAGCTTCTCAAGCTCTTCCAAGTCCTTGATCATCATCAGACAATGATCTTGGACTGACTGCCCATCATGCATCTTAGCCTTAAAAAGTCGTTTCGTGACTTGATACTTGGCTGTGCGACTCTGTTCACCAAACATTTTTTGTAGGTGAGCCAACATTTGGTGGGTAGTCCTGATATCTTCATATTGGCGCTGAAGCTCATCAGACATCGAGCCCAATATGTAATATCTGGCTTTATTATCTTCATCCGTAAGAGATGCTCTCTATTCATCGGATGGATGAGTTGGTAAGGTGGGAGGGTACTGGTCCAACACATGAGTTAACTTCTCAAAATCTAAAATAATTTTAAAGTTCTAGAGCCAATCCTTGTAATTGGGTCCAGTCAGTCTATGGGTGTCCAGGATTCATGCTAGTGGGTTGGATGTGGGTGTCCAGGATTCATGCTAGTGGGTTGGATGTAGATATTTTTCTGTAGAGAGTCAAAGTTTTTAGTTAAATATTATAATTAAGACTTGACCAATTTATTTAGGGGTTTTATTTTTAAATAAATTAGCTCCCACTATTTTCTTGGATCCCTACACTCCCTCTATAGAGATGTAAAAATCTCCATGATTAATGATTTCTAGTGGGTGGTGCGGTCTCACCAACTGACTCATCACCTCACCTAACAGTTATTGGTGATGGGTTAGCCAATGAGTGAACAACTCTTGTTCAATGATTCTCTAATCATGGTGCACCCAAACTTGGTCTCTAATTCATGAATCTCATCATGCCCGAAATATTGATCCACTCCTTAGTTAAGTCAGACCCATCATTTACATAGATTGGATTCCTAATTGAGTCTCTCACCGTATCCGAAAATATTGAGCCCAACTCATCCTCCAGCCCATAGCATCCAATGCCTAATAGACATGGTTGCATCTTTTCGGTGCAACTGAGCCACTGTATCCAGTTGAGAATAATCAACCCCGAAAAGGGCCCGCACATCTACAATGGTGGAAGACCTTAGACTTAATCTTTTCTTAGAAAGATTTGATTTAAATCTCATTAAACTAGACTTGACATAGTCATAACCATTATGACTAACCTAGTAGCATGGGTTAGCTCGGATTATTGACCACCTTAGATCAGAATTGAGCCAACAAACATGGCCTGGTAAGTGAGATCAATGGAAGGGATATGAATTGAGCCAACAAACATAGCCAGATAAGTGAGATCGATGGAAGGGATATGTCATTAACTCGACAAGAATGCATTCGAATCGAGTAGCTCCTAATTAAAAATCAGTCGATTGTATCTGCCAAACTTACCATAGACACCAAATTGTTGAGCCAGAACCAATCAGATTAGCCTACAATCCAGACTCTAACCACTGAGCCTAATTAGATTTTAGCTTGATCGATCACTCATGTGACTCGATCTTGATCTAGACTTAATCCTATTAGGCTGGTCAATTTAAGCACTGTTGATCCCGTCTAACCAACTCTTAATTCAGTTTGATCAACCGCTTAGACCTAATTGAGCTATCCAAGTCCAAACCCAATATTATGAATATATCTTAGATCTAAAATTCTCAATTTTAGATCTAATTAATATTTCATAATCTTAATTTTTAATTAAGTTTAGGATTTATAAATAAAATATATAAATAAAATCCAAAGATTTCAGGATCTAAGGTTTTATAGAAAGTAAGTTCTTGATTTCTGATTAAAGATGAATGCGCAGCAACCCTACACATCATAAGAACATTTCATCGAATGGGAGGAGAGGGCATTCAAATCCTACTTTGTTCTTATGACCAAACGGCTAAGGGGAATGCCTTAATCAGAAATATACAAAACTACAAAACTAGTTAGATCAGCATCATATATCTCATAGATAAAAATTGATCTAACTTTATACATGTTTTGCATACATCTCATATATCTTTTCATGCATATTTTTAAATCTTAATTATTTGATAATTCATCTAAAAAATTAAATTTAAATTGATTATATCAAAATAAATTCTAATCTAGATAATTATGTAGAACTATTCTACCACTAGTCTAATCATTAATTCATCATATCTCATATGATCCAAAAATCAAATAATTTTATTTACTATTTTTTAGATCTTATTATAGTTCTATACATAGTCTTGTATGTTTATTTACTATTTTTTAGATCTTATTATACTATTTATAACATCAAAAAATAATAAATAAATAGATCTAAAATTATAACTTAATCAAATTAAATTATGAACATGCAAGACTATGTATAGAACTATTTTATTTTACAACTAGTCATGCATCTAGTAAAACTTAGATCTAAATTATTTAATTTTAATTTTTTTGATTTTAGATCTAATTACATTTCATGTGACATCTAAAATATCCTAATTATTAGATCAAAAATAATTAAAATTAGATCTAAACAATTTTTAGAACCTGGCTCTGATACCAGTTGAAGGGAAAATTCTTATTTTCCGAATCAGGTTCGTTCAGATTTGATCGGATCAAGAGAGATATTTTAAAAATTTCTCTTATATATCCAAATTAGATCTAAGATATTTTAGATCTAATTTTATAGATCTAATAAGATAAAATAAAATAAATTTAATCTGATTTATTTTGTACCTTTTGTTGGATAATCAGATTATCCTATGATAATCCTGTTGATTGCCTGAGGTTTTGGATCTAGCCATGCAAGCGCCTAGCCTCTATCGGTATCCACTAAGGCTAGATCTGGAGATCTTCTTCTTTTTTTTGACTTCTCCAAATATTAGATCTAGATTTGATTTGGAGGATCTTCAAAACTCCTTCTGAAGATCAGCAGTCATCTCTGTAGCAGTGCTGCCTTCTTTCTTTCTCGTCAGCTTTCTCTTGCCTGGATCGCAGCAAACTGGAGCCCAACTTTCCTTGGGCATGGAGAGGAGAGAGAGACCCAAAAGATGGCATGGAAGAGGGAGAGGGGCAGCCTTGGGGTGTGGGCTAAGAGAGAACTCTATAAAAGTTGTGTGCAGATAGGGTTTATATAGATCCTGCTGCGCCATGTAGTGCCACATCATCCCGACCAATCACGTTGCTTTGTACAATCATATCTAAATTTGATTGGTGGGATGACATCACCTAATCCAATTAGATGAGAGCCCCTTCAATTCATTCTTAGGTGGCACCAAGATTGATCAAAGCTGAGTCTTAGGCACCTTCCTAAGTTGATTCAATGAAGCAACCTGGAGTCCCATCCGTATGGGACTCCAGTTGTCCCTATCCATAGGCACACGCCTCCCTAGGCATGCACTTCCTCCTTTCTAATTTCTAGCAAGGGGATAAGTCCCTATCTACTCTTCTATGGGTGCATGACATATGGGCAGATGTCCAAGGGTCAAAGGTCAACGTTTGACCAAAGTCAAAAGAAAAGAATTAGCAGATGATGAAAAATGACAGGTGCTATCTCAAATTTATTTCATAAATTAAGACAACCCTTTTCTGATCTAAACAAGCTTCAGTCAGACCAAATAAAGGTACTTGAGTGAGCACAAACATATTTGGCTCAGTTAAGATAACTTATAATGATGGTAGAAGGAGAACGTTAGGCCCAATCGTATGCTAGCACGATTTCCTTGAACCTAATTGAATCTAATTTAAATCAATTAAACTGAGTTAGTCCAATTGATGATATCCAGATCCAAACCCTTATTTGTGTGACCCAATTAGGTTCAGTTCTATATGGTAATGGAATATGTCATGATCTCTATCATCGACATCATCGAAACTTCTTTCGATGGATCAAAACTCTTCTGATTTAGACAACTAGAATGATCGATCATCTAAATCATTCTAATTGCTCCCAAAATCCACCAGTGACACCTAACAATATATGGTGGCAACCCATCAAAACTAAAAATGAACCTCTTGGTGCAGCTACTTGTGTGATTAAATTTTTCTATCTTGAGCCCCGATCAGATTAG
This sequence comes from Cocos nucifera, assembly GCA_006176705.1. Lineage (NCBI taxonomy): Eukaryota > Viridiplantae > Streptophyta > Magnoliopsida > Arecales > Arecaceae > Cocos > Cocos nucifera. The sequence goes on from QRFJ01003912.1 coordinate 54,018, forward strand.
GGTTAAGGTGAACTCGTTAAACCCTAATTTCTGTCATATGATTTAATCATTTGATTCAAGTCCAATGTGAAAACCTTAATAGAAACTCTTTCTATTATTTCACTCCATCATGGCCATGGGCTTATGGACTTGATTCTCATGATTATCATAGGGCTACTCATCCACCGAGGTAGATAGATTCCTTCTTGGTGCAATCCAATTCCTACAATGAACATGCTATAGCCAACATACATCTCAAGATTCTGAATGGCTTGGAGATCGAGTCATGGTGTAGTCAAACTATAACACCCTCAAGGAGAACTGCCGATGCACCTCAGATCAAAGAACCAGACACACCACTGCAGCTTTGAGTCAGTCATCGATGAGAAGGTAGACTTATTATGACTGCTCGAGGTGGTCATGCTCAGTGCCCTCGTTCTGTAATGAGTACCTGTACTCTCGCTCTGGTGTCTCTACACCATAGACTCAAGACTCATCTACTATAAAGAAGTGATTGTACACCAATCTTTCGGATCAATCATCATCCACATGATGATCCTCCGGTCGGGAGCATTTTATGAGTTAATAAATAAAAATTCTTGTCTTAAATTTTCAACTCTTGAAAATAAGAATTATCATTACCATTAACTTAAGGGATGTATCACAGACACAAAATACACATTTATGATAAAAAATAATTTATTTTATTATTTATAGTCAAAATTATAATTTTGCTCCTAGAAGTGTATTACAAGTGTCAGCCAATTCTGGCTTCTAGGGCACATATATCTAACAACTGATCCTTAGTATTTCTTAAATACTTCAGGATGGTTTTAACAATCTTCCAGTGATTCTCTCCTGGATTAGATTGGTATCTACTCACTACACTTTGTGAGTATGCCACATCTGATCGCGTACATGTCATGGCGTACATTATAGAACCTATTGCTGAAATATATGGTATTCTATTCATACGCTCTCGGTCTAGAGGTATTGTTGGACAATCCCTCTTTAAAAGAAAAATTTCATGGCCTATCGGTAGATAGCTTTTCTTAAAATTCTACATGCTGAACCATTTCAGCATAGTGTCAATATACGTAGATTGAGACAATCCAAGCAATCTTATAGATCTATCTCTATAGATCTTCATGCTTAGGATGTAGGAAGCTTCTCCCAGATCTTTCATGGAGAATTATGATGAAAGCCAGATCTTTATTTCTTATAATGCAAGGATATCATTTCCAATTAAGAGAATGTCATCCACATACAATACTAGGAATACTATTGCTGGACCATTAGCCCACTTGTATATGCAGGGCTCCTCTTCATTTTTAATGAAGCCATACATTTTGATTATTCTATCAAATCGTATGTTCTAGCTCCGAGATGCCTGCTTCAGTCCATAAATGGATCTCTAAAGTTTACACACCTTAGATTCATCTATGAATATGAAACCTTTAGGTTGTATCATATCCACTTCTTTATCCAGCTCTCCATTCAGGAAAGCTGTTTTCACATCCATCTACCAAATTTCATAGTCCAGATGGGTAGCTATGGCAAGCATTATTCAAATAGATTTGAGCATTACCACAGGAGAGAACGTCTTGTCATAGTCAATACTATAATGTTGACGATATTCCTTGGCAACCAGATGAGCTTTATAGGTCTCCACCTTTCTATCTGCAACTTTTTTTCTTTTGTAGACCCACTTACACCCATGGATTTTATCCCTTCTGGTGGGTCAACCAATGTCCATACATCATTGATCTTCATGGATTCCATCTCGAATTTCATGGCCTCAAGCTATTTCTTAGAGTTGAATCTCTGCATTGCATCCATATAGGTGATTGGGTCCTGATTGTTCTCATCGAATTCGATAGGATTCCTATCCCAGACCAGAAAATCATAGTATCTATCCGGTTGATGTGGTACTCTACTAAATCGCCTTAAGGGTGCATCTATAATGGGTTCTAGATCTGATCTAATCAGATCCAGCTCAGGTTCAATAACTTATGTCCGTTCTTCCATCTATCATACTTCATCAAGTTCGACTTTAGAGGTATTAGTTCCTTCACCAAGAAACTCTTTTTCTAAAAAGATTGTCTTAAGGCTGACAAATACTTTTTGCTCATTAGCAAGGTAGAAGTAGTATCCTTTGGTTTCTTTTGGGTAACCTATAAAACTACACTTATTAGACCTAGGTCCAAGCTTGTCTGTTATCAAATGTTTGACGTAAGTTGGACCCCTCCAAACCCTAAGGTGTGAAAGCATTGGCTTTCGCCCTATCCATATCTCATATGGTGTTTTATTAACAGATTTACTCAGAACCCTATTAGAATGTAACAAGTTGACTCAAGCGCATATCCCCATAGGAAGATCGGCAAACCAATAAATCCCATCATGGATCGAACCATGTCCAATAGGATCCGATTTTTTTTCTTCAGATACACCATTATGTTGCGGTGTTCTAGGAGGGATCCATTGGAAGAGAATCTCGTTCTCCTTAAGATATGTCAGAAATTCATTAGAAAGATACTCACCCCTTCGATCAGATCGAAGAGTTTTAATAATCTTTTCAGTTTGCTTTTCTACCTCATTTTGAAATAGTTTGAACATTTCAAATGATTCCGACTTATGCTTCATTAAATAGACATATCCATACCTCGATAGATCGTCTGTGAAGGTTATGAAGTATAAATATCCACCTCTAGCACTTAAGCTCATGGATCCACATACATCTGAATGTACTAAACTCAGAAGTTCAGTGGCTTGTTCACTTTTTTCAGTAAAAGGTGACTTGGTCATCTTACCAAGAAGATAGGACTCATAGGTCAGAAGTGACTCATAATCACTAATCTCAAGAATTCCTTCTTGAGCTAACTTGTTAATTCTATTCTTGCTAATATGACCTAGCCTACAGTGCCAAAGGTAGACATTAGACACATCACTAATTCTAGGATGTTTACTAGAGGATTGAACCACGTTAACAGGCATAAAGTAAATAAATTTTATTATTCAATTATCCAATCAAAATTGCAACACCATTCAAAATGACATTACAAAAAAAAAAATTTATTGATATTTCAAAACCATTCATGGCCAAAAGGCCTACAAAAATTACATTCAATAAGAAAGTTAGACAATAATGACATTCATTAAGAATAACTTTATTTGAATTGATTACAAGGTTTATGATTTCTAAAGCTAGAATTGGAGCTTATCTTCCATCTCTAATATTCAGGAACCTCTCACCTTAATCAAATCTCCTACTAACTTACAAGTCCTGCATAGAATTACAAATATGATAAGGGCTTCCAATTTCTAATACCCAGGCAACAGAATCAAATAAAAAAAAATTGTAAGGTGTTATCATATAAATACCTTGCCCAGCAACCATTTGCTTCTTCCTCGACCTGTTTGGATCTAGGGAGGCAATGTATAGAGGACAGTTTCTCTTCTAGTGCTCCTACTTCTTGCAGAAGAAGCACTCTTCCTGGCTCTAGTTGGGCTTGCACTTCTTAGTCGGACCCTGTGTAGTCATCCCAACATGTGGCTGCACCTTCTTATTTTTCTTCTTCTTGTTCTTCTTTCCTTTCTTAAAGGATCGACGACCAGAAGAAGACCCTCCAACTACATTCACCATCTCCTTGTGGAGTTGGTGATCCTTTTTAAAGTTCTACAGCAACCCCAACATGCCATGGTAGTTCACTGCAGGCTTTGTCATTTTAAAATGAGTTAGAAAGAAGAGGAAGGACTTAGGCAAAGATTTAAGGATCTCATCCTTATCGAGCTGCTCATGCAGGAAAAAGTCCAACTTGCTAAGGCACTCAATCATCTCAATCATGTACAATACATGATCGATGACTGAGGCCCCATCCCTCATCCGAGCATTGAAAATGGTACAACTTATTTTATGCCTTTCAACATCGTCCGACGTGCCAAAAGAGTCATTCAATATTTGAAGCATCTCCTATGGCTAGGCATTTTCAAACTTGTGGCTGAACTCATCATTCATTACCGCTAGCATTATACATCGAATGATGGTGCGGTCATTGAGCCACTTTAGATAAGTGTCTCGAACTGCTCCCTTGGCATTTGGGGCTGGCTCCTTAGGTGCTCAATCCGTTACCACATAAAAGATTTTTTGCTTACGATACCAACTATCATAGTTGGATCCCATTAATTTGTCATGGTCTAACAATGATCAGAGCGATAGGTTAGTGGCCATGTCTGCACAAAAAGAAAAACCAAATCTAATTAGTATATGAATTATTAATCCTAAAGACTTGAACTTTAGTCTAAAGATCCTCCCACTATTTTATATGAATTGGTAGCCTCTACTTCCAATTCAAGGAATTACTCTAATTTCTTAGTGGGTACTAGAATTCACATAGACTACATATGAGCCCAACTTTGGTTGGTCAACCCATGTGCACCTATGGATAGATTCAAAATCAATTATTTCTCTAAACAACTTCTAGTAATATTGATTTTGCCCCATAGACCTAATCAGTAGGCTTTGGTCTCCACTAAAAAGATTCGATTAGGTCCAACCATTAACATGATCATATTTGGTCTTATCTAACCAATAAATGATCAGGCCCAACTTTGGTCGACCAACCTAACCACCATCAGAAAGACTTAACCAAATTATCATTTTATGAATGATAATTTCATTAGTTAATAATTACCAGGCCTTTGGGCCTCCAATGATCATTATACTAATGAACCCATTATCATTCAACTTAATGGGAGGCTATGATTTAGTTATCTATATAACTATTTTATTTTAAGGATCTAATAATTTTTGAGAATTTAGTTAACCAATTTAAGAAAATTCAGTGAGCCAATTTTGATCCTCCTACTAACTTTACCAAGTCAGAAAAAAGATCTAATCTAAGTTGGCATTAGAAGCACCTAAATTAGTCAGACTGATTTATCTAATAGACATGGGTGAGCACAAATCATTAAGTGATCTAATCAAAATCTAACTCACCAGGATGGCTAGGTAAGCAAGATCAGTGGAAGGGATATGCCATTAACTCATCAAAGATTGAATCAGTGCAAGTAGCTTGCAATTAAAAATCACTGGTCAAATTGCCAAACTTACCTTAGACACCATCTAGTTCATTTGTTTTAATTTGACCAACCTAGTAATTTTGGATTCAACTATGTAGCCTTGAATCAAGTCCATTTGGTCCTTATTAAAGGCATGGACTTGACCAACTACAACTATTGTAATTGAGTCTATAGAGTCCTTGATCTAATCTAAATTAACATTTAATTAGATTTGATCAATTACTCTAAATTAGTCCACCTTTTAAGTAACCTTAGATCTAACTCAATTTATGGACCTAATTCAGCTAACCCAATAACCCACAAGTTTATGATTAATGACTTAGTCTTAATTCATAATTCTAGATACTAAATCATTATACTTAATTTTTAATTAAGTTTATGGGCTGAGGGTTAGGGTTTGGCATTTCAAAAGTATTTCTAATTTTGAAAGGTTCTTTGTAACTTAGCATTATTCACTAATTGAGTCGACTCATTAAATCATCTCAATTCATAAATAATATTAGTTGTAGGGTTTAATCTGAAACTATGTACACTACAAAATAAAAAAATCATGAATCAAACTTTATCTAATTATACATTCATGATCATAAATTAGATTAAAATATAATATAACTTGATCATAAAAATATTAGATTAAATCTAGTAATTTCATGTTAAACGATATAGATCAACAACATACCAGGATAATCTTTTCACTGTAGGAGGTAAACCCTACAACAGGTCAACCTGCAGTCCATACGATCTGAAATTTAATTTTTTAGATCTAATTACTCAAATTATTAGATTAATATTTAGATCAAATCTAAATTATTAATCTAAATATGCAAGCATATCATGTTTAAGAAATCTCGCTCTGATACCAATTGAAGGAAACAGTGTAGGGTTTCCTATGCTACTTTTGAAAAATTTTTCAAAAATAGCAATGATGCAGCAAAAAATAATTAATCTAATTAATTATCTATTGATCATATTAGATTATTTAATTCTACACATTAGGATCTAAACATAATATCCATGCATACATCAATAGATCTGAAAATAAAACTATGTAGTGAATTATTTACTACATCTACGTGTTCAGAACACAATATCTTTTCGTGGATAGTTGATCATCATGATCTGATCATTGTCAAAGAGGTCCACTGGTCATGATACAGCCACACAAGTGTCTAGCCTCCATAGATCATCCACACGAGGCTCCTGGTCCTGATCGGCTCCCACGTGAGTGAGAGCTCGACATCGGAGTCTTTCAGTGGCTATTTTGATCGAACACCTTCAATCCTTATCTATGGGCTTCACAGATGCTTTAGATCATTGGTAGATATAGTAGAGAGGTAGAGGAGGTTCTCCATAAAGTTTCGTGGGCTTTCGACACTCGTAGCTTATGAAATGGATTCCTGAATCCTAAGTCAAAACACTAGATCAAATGAACCTTGAAACCTTGTGCTAGACTTTCTCTGGTTTTTCTCCTCACAAAATTTTTTAAAAACTTTTTCTCATGCACCAGGAGACTCACAAAAGTCCTCTCTCAATCTTAGATCTGATATTTCATATCCCAAAAATTCCTCCTATTTATTTTTTTGCACCAAAGAGAGAGACCCCGTGTGGAGAGAAAGATGGATTGGTTGTTAGGCCAAATTCAAACTCATTTTGAATTCAACCTCAAAACCATCTGATCCTATCCACTATGGATGTGAGAAAGGGATGGTGAGAACATCTTTTGGCATGGAAAAGAATCATGAGAAACCTTTTCTCGTGTAGCAAATGTGTCGCACAAGAGAAGGGTGGCACATGGATAAGGTAGAGGTTGTTTTTATCCAAGTTTGAATCTCATTCAAACCAAAACAAATAACAACCATATCTTATCCATTTGGAACTTGGGAGACCTGGTCAAAAGCTCTTTTGTGCATGGGAAAAAAGTCATGAGAGAATTAAATTAAATTTTTAAGTGGGCGTGGGTTAAATGGTGTAGGAAAAGATGACTAGTCAAACTAGTCTTTGAAATTCAAACTTGAACCAATTGAACCAACCAATTCAAAATAGGTTAGGCCCAATTAGACTAATTTAAACCCAACACATTTAGGATTAATTAGGTTTAATTAAATTCTAATAAAATTAAAAATTGATCAAGCCCAACCTCTGATCAAATCAGGGTTCAAACCTCCTCAGTGATTAGGTCAACTAATGACCTAATTGGGTCAGACCTAACTAAATCCAATTCAATTGGACTTGGACCAAAAATAATTACTCAAACAAATTGAGTTAATTAGTGATCAAATTATTAATAAAATCTCTCATAAAATTAGAGTCCAAATCCAGTGGATGTCCAGACAATAGAGTCCCATCAAAATGAAACTCTTAATCGAAGAGTCTCAAACTAGTGGGACTCTTGATCTCGGAGTCCAAAATAAGTGGAACTCGTGATTATGGAGTCCCATCTTTCAATCATAAAGTTTCAAACATGTAGGACTCAGAGTCTCAGAGCTATGGGACTCTTGGTCGAAGAGTCCAAGTCTAGTCAGACTCTTGACCATAGACTTCCAGACATTGAGACTTAGTGTCCTAACCCAACAGGACCCCGATCGAAGAATTCCAATCCAATGGGACTCTTGACCATAGAGTCTCAGTCAAGTGGAACTCTTCACCATAGAGTTTCAGTCGAATGGGACTCTTCACCAACCATCAGATTAGGTAGGAATCTCTAGTGTGTGTGACTACGTAGGTCCAAACCTAAGCCGATAGCACAAAAATATATTTCTATACTAATCAAAGTTACCATCTAGCAATAATACCCGACGTCTAGATATGTTGAATAGTCATAATCACAATATTTAGAATCTACGTGAATATGATTACTATATAATTCATCCATATGATCTTTGTATAATAGATGACTCAGGATTAGATTGTCAATCCTAGAAAATACATCCATGTCGTGTCTCAAAGCAATTAGTCCCGTGACCCCTCACTAAGACTACCCTGGCCAAGAATTTGCTAAATTTAAACATAATTGAACACAGCTCCTAAAATCAGGAGTGATCAATCCCATCTTGATACATGCACCGACTCTACAAGTACTTGACTGTGCCCAAAAATCTTCCATTACTGAATTAGAAATTCAGATAGTTCAACATCAAAACATAGTGAGTTGCTTGAAAGTCTCCATGGTGATCTCAGATCGAAGGAACATTTATACCCATATTCCATCGGAGCTAATCTTGATGGGAGAAAAGACCTAGAGTTGGTCACGTTCAGCACAGATATATCCATACATCTCACTTGCATGCCATATCAGTGTCTCAACACTCCTTGGTTATGAGGATAATCAACCTATATGGCACACAATGATCTATACTTGATAAATATTATCGTCCTAAGTAACAATGTATTATTTGATCATAACCTATTTAAGGACTAAACGATAAATCCTCCTTAGTCGAATCTAGATAGTCCTAAGGACTTCATCACAATACAGGAGTTCATTAGAAGACAACAAAATTTATGATAAAAAATATCAAAATAACTTTTATTAATTTATAATTCATATACAATTATAAATATGTGGCCTAACCATCAACAGACTGACGATTGGCTTTGGAACTCATTCACAACATAATCTAACCCTAGGTCTAACCCAATTAATGGACCTAATCTCCACTAACCCATTTAACCTAATGTGTTATGATTTGTGTCTTAGGATCTTCAATTTATAATTCTAAATCCTAATCAAATAGCTTCTTAATTCTTAATTAAGTTTTGGACCGAGGGTTGGGGTTCAGCTTTTTGAAAATAATTTTTATATTTATAAAATATTTTTACAACATGGTTCTATTAACCAAGTTGCATGTTTGATTCATAATCAAAATGTAAGTAACATAAACATGAATCTACTTTAGATCTAATCTAAATAGGTTCATGTAATTGAAACAGTTTCAACACCGATCAATCATAAATCAACTTAGATGAAATTTAACATATTTATGATGGTTAAAATTAAATTAAAATATTTTTAATTAGATCATAAATTTTTTTTGATCTAATCTAAAATTTTATGATCAATGTTTTAGATCAGCACGTATTAGGACAACCTTTTCACTATAAGGGATAAACCTTACAGCAAGACAATCTTATAGCAGTCCGCGCAATCTAAAAACTTTATTTTTAGATCTAAAACTATTTTAAATATATTAAATTATAAATAAAATTAGATCAAATCTAATAAATTTATGATTAGGAATAGATCATGATGAACTAGGATAATCTTTTCACTATAAGGGGTAAATCTTACAGTAGGAGAACCTTACAGCAGTTCATGAGATCTAATTTTTTAATTTTAGATTTAATAATTATATTATAAATTAGATCTAATTTAATAAATAATCTAAACATGCTCAAGAAAATCATGTAATAAGAACCTGGCTCTGATATCAATTGAAGGAACCAGATCTAGGGTTTCACGGATAGATATTAAAATTTTTTCAAGATCAGGCAGTGGAAGACTTAAATAAATTAAATATTTATTTAAATAGAAATAAAAATATTTTAGATCTAAGATTTATTATATGATCATGGCATGATATTAAATCAAAAATTAAAAACATAAAGAAAAGATTAACATGTTGATCTCATCAACATGTTACAATACTACATCTAATGCAGCTATGAAATCAATAGATCAGATCAATTATCTATGCAAGTTAGATGTTCTAACTTACTGATCAGACTTGAGGATGAAGTTGCAAGCCAAATACACATTCAGCCTCTAAGAGTCATCCACACGAACCCACGAGCATGATCAGAAATCCTAATGCAGGAAATCAGCACAGTATGCTAATACTATGCTGATCTTTCTTCGATGATTGATCAGATGCCTTCTTCTTCTGGATTTAGATTCTTTTAAAGAGAAGAAGGTAAAGAAGAGGTTTTAGATCTAAGACTCTTTTAAAAAATCCAAGGAAGAGGGAAGGAAGCTGATGAATATAGCAACCCTGGAAGAAGACCCTCTTCTTCTTCTCTTTGCTCTCACCTAGACATCTAGTTTGGTGTCTATGAAACCCCAATGCCCAAAGATCCTATTACTCTGATTTTTACACACTTCAAAGCTCTCCTAAAGATCTATATTTCATGAAAAAATTAATTCAAAATTCATCCTAAATAAATAGAAATAAAAAAGTCCTTATCTAGGTCAAAAACTAGACAAGAAAAGGTCAAACAGGGTAAGACAAGGGGGCGCCCAACTCTTGGGCGCCTCCTCCAAAATATTTGGCATGGACTAGAAAGGAAGGATGCACAAAATATTCTTCTTTTACCTTGAAATTCAGAGAAAGAATAGGAGAGGGGGTGGCACCTTTTGGAAGGAGGTGTTTTAATTTATAAGGATTCTATCTCATAGAATCCTAAATCAACTAACTTCACCTTTTGACTTGGTCAACCACCAAATTTCCATATGAAAAAGAGAGGAGAGGAAGGCATGCATGAGAATAACTGGGGGAAGGATTTTTTGTCACACAGAAAAAAGGAGAAGGAGGGCATGGGCGTGAGGGGATTAGATGGCGCAAGGTGGAATCCTAGTCTTATTAGGATTCCATCTATGACTTGGTCAAAATAGTTTCTTGAACCAAATTAATCTAAAATCAATTCAACCAGATTAAATTAGGTCCTAACCCAATTAAGGATTTAATTAAATTAGATTAAATCAATTTTAATTTTAATTTAATTTTCTAATCAAATTAGGAAATTAGGTTGATCCAAGTCCTAGTTGAACTAGAACTAGTTTTGCCTTGCACTTAGCTTATCCAATAAACTAATTGAACTTGATCCAATCAAGCCCAAACCAAATTTAATTAAATTATATTTAATTAGACTTAATCTCAACCCTTTAGCTTAATCAAATTAAGTTAATTAGCAATCAAATTGCTAATCGATTCTCTTGCAACACTTGTGTTAGGTTAAACATCAATCGTATTGATCGTTTAACCCTAGAACGATTCTTAATCATTGATCAACCATCTGATCGGACCATAAGCTCTAATATGTGTGACCTCATAGATTTGAACCTAAGTCGACAGCATAAGAATAGATTTCTATATCAATCGATGTAACCATCTAATAATGGTATCCGATGGCCGGATAGGTGAAATGTGTAGAATAAGATCCTTAGAATCCATACAGATATAGTTTCCATATAATTCATCCTCTTGACCCAAATACTCATAGAACACCTCAGAGTTCAATTATCAACTTTGATCAGGTTGTCTACATTGTATTTCAAAATACCAAATCCATCTAATGGATTATCCTAATCGAGATTTTGCTATATTGAAATACAATGATACATTATTCTCCAACTTTTGGAGTGGTCAATTCCATCTTGATCATACTTTGACTTTATAAGTACTTGACTGTGCCTAGAAGTCTTTCATTACTGAATTAGAAATTCAGTTAGTCTGGTACTAAAGCACAGTGAGTTGCTTGCAAGCCACTGAGGTGATCTCAAGTTTAAGGGATACTTATACCTATATCCCATCAGAGATATTCTCAATAACAGAATGCTCTAGAGTTGGTCGTATTCAATGATGATGTATCCATATATCTCATCTGTATGCCATACCAGTATCTTCATACTCCTTGGTTAAGAGGACAACCAACCTATATAGCATACAACGACCTATGCTCGATAGATGCTATCGTCCTAATTAACAGCCTATCATTTGATCGTGAACAGATTTAAGGACTAATCAATAAATCCTCTTTTTATCGAAACTAAATAGTCCTAAGAATTTCATCATAATAATGGAGTTTGTTAAAAGATGAATACTTTTGTAGTAAAAAATATCAAAAATATATTTTATTTATTAATGAATCAATTACAGATATAATGTAGCTCAACCGTCAATAAGATGATGATTGACTTTGGAACACATTTTCTAATAGTGTAGACACCATAATATTTTTGAAAAAAAAATAATGACATTCTTATAGTTCAAATATATATGGATGACATCATATTTGGAGCTATTGATGAAATTCTTTGTCAAGAGTTTGGTAAGTTAATGCAAAGTGAATTTGAAATGAGCATGATGGGAGAGCTGAATTTCTTCCTTGGACTACACGTCAAACAATCAAAGAAAGAAATTTTCATTAGCCAAATAAAGTACATCAAGAAGATGCTCAAAATGTTTGGCATGGAATACGGAAAGAAGATCGGCATACCTATGAGCCCCTCATGTAAACTTGATAAAGATGATAATGGTAAGAATGTAAATGAAAAGCTCTACAGAGGTATGATAGGATCCCTACTTTACTTAAGTGCAAGTAGGCCTGAGATATTATTTAGTGTATGCATGTATGCTAGATTTTAATCTAACCCTAAAGAATCACACTTACTAGCTGTTAAAAGAATTTTTAGATATTTGATCTATACACACAGCTTAGGTCTTTGGTACTCAAAACAATCCTCCATTGAATTGATTGGACACACTAATGCAGACTATTAGAATGTAGAATTGATAGAAAGAGTACCAGTGACACCTGTCAATTTTTATGGTTGAACTTGATCTCTTGGTATAGCAAAATGCAAAACTTTGTAGCACTATCAACGACCGAGGCTGAATATATTGCTATAGAAAGTTGTTGTGCTCAAATATTTTGGATCAAATAACAACTTGAAGACTTTGAAATTAAGCAAAACAAGATACCTATTAGATGTGATAACACTAGTGCTATAAACTTGACAAAAAATTTTATTCAACATTCAAGAATCAAACACATTGAAATTAGACATCATTTCATTAGAGATTATATTCAAAACAATAACATTGTGCTTGAATTAATTTCAACTGAAAATCAACTAGCTGACATTTTTACAAAATCTCTAAGTGTAGATAGATTCTCAAAAATCTGAGGTGAACTTGGTATTTATGATCCACTTTGAAAATTTTTAAATTTGAATTTATTGGATCATTTTTTATCGCCTTCCATCATCCTTAACACCCCCAATCCTATCTTTTAAAAAATTAAAAAAAAATTGACTTGAAATTTCTCCTCTATTCTGATTTCTTCTTCCTGTGCTCGAGAAGTCTCAGATTATTCATGAGACCTCTCAGCTAGATTTTGAGACCTCTTGCGCTAAACACGAGTGATCTCAAAATTTTTGAGACATCTCATCTTTAAAATGAGAGCTCTCGATTCTTGCAAATCCTCTTTTTAATCGATCCATGAGAAGTCTCCTATTTCATTCATTCATTCCGTTCTTCCGAGACCACTCCTCCAAACTCTCCAAAACTTTCCTCCTCTCCTCAAAAACCTTCCAAATCACCTTCTCTTGTCCATTCCCTCCAAATCTTAAATCTCAATAGCTCTGAAGAAGAGATCCCTTGCCACACAAAGATCTTCCATCATGCCATCGATTGAAGCTAGGGCTAAGCGATAGTGGGACTTGGCTCAATCATCTTCATCTACTTCTTCATCTTATGCTCGTCTCTTCATTGCTACTAGGATTGTTCCAATGGGCCACTATGTGGACATCGAATACCTAGATTGGAAACACTTCCATATTGGGTCTTGTATCTGGTAGCAAGGATTGAAAAAGCTATGTACCCTAGAGATAAATGTTTATTCGGACTTGATAAGAGAATTTTTTGACAACATTAGCTTTGAGCATGGGTCAAAGGTAGAGTCCATTATGAAAGGAGTTCACATTTCCTTAGATGAGAGAAAAATTAGGACAGCTTCTTAAAGTGCCTAGGGTAGGGATTAGCAATCTAAACTTGTTTGACAAAATTGAAGCTCTCAATTGCATCTTAGAAAGGAAGAATGTTGATGAAAATCTATAATTAGTCTCACATCTTCTCTCGATTGAGATGAGATTACTGCAATCTTTTATCAGTTACATAGTTTGTCCTAAGGTAGAAAGACATGACTGGGTTGGAAAGAGAGAACTAGGTGTCATGTTCTTTATGATGACTGAAACTCCCATCAGCTTTTCCTCTCTTATACTTCAGCAACTAAAGGATACTACCAGCAAAAACAAGGCCTATTTACCCTATGGAATGATCTTCACCTTAATCTTCAAGGACTTTCAAGTTAATCTAAAGGTGAAGACTTCAAAAAGCTGGCTCACATAGACTTCATCAATGAAGGAACATTAAACCGGATGAAGTTTGTAAAAAAGAATGATAGATGGGTGAGGACAGATGAACATGCTGCAAATGAGCCTGAAGAACATAGATCTCCACCCCCTCCACCATCACCATCTACTGCTGAACCCTCTTTCACTACACTAGGATCCCCACACTCTCCTCAAGTGCCTCCTTGTCCTGCATTAGCACCTCCCTCAGCTTTTGATCAAGATCTTTTAATTGAAAGGATGGTAGAAGAAGTGGTTTAGAAAGTATCTGAAAGGTTTATGGATATACTATCCAATGTGAGGCATCAACACTTTGTAAGCATTGAAGAACAAAGAATATCTACTGAAGGTCAGACAGAAATGCTTAGCCAAAAAATTAGTGGATTGTCCCAAAGGCTAGAAATTTTGGAGAAGGAGCAACATAAGACATCAGCTCAGATTGAACTACTCCTATCCGAAAATGCCAGAATTGTACAGAGACTTGAAGAGAACATCATTGTTCAATGCACCATGATTGAAGTTCTTATTTCCATCCTACTGTAGATTTTGAGTCGGACTCCATCCTCTTCTTCTAGACCATCATCTTCTCCTAGACCTACTCTTCACTTGTCCTCTACTAGACCCAAATCTTCCTCTGAACCCATCATTGAGTTCCTCTCTGATGAGGACTAGGTTTAGTATCTCTTTTATTTTGACTTTTGGTTTAGGTATGTTGGTATGAGATTCATTATTTGTAAACCAACATACATCTCTATCTATGTATTATTACATCTTGCAATGAAATCAATCTTTTTTATCTCTTGCCTTTTTATGATCCTCTCATTGTTATGATTTTGATGCTAACAAATAGGAGAAAAAATATTACGGAGAAATATGCAAATGTATAATTAATTCAAACCAAAATACAAACATATAATCAATTCAAACTAACATACACAAAAAGGAACTTTTAGAAAATGAAATGATTGAAATGAACAAATACAAAATGAAAAGAACGTTATTCAAATCCTATTCATTTCATGAGAGCATACATTAAGGAAAAGCTTTAGTACAAAAATTTTACATTCATTAGTTCATGATATACATATTGCTTACATTCATTTTATGGCTTGCTTAATATTTTGTCACCATCAAAAAGGGAAAGATTGTTGAACCCCCTAAGTGATTTTGATGATGATCAAATATTAAAGCAAATGATTACTAATATATTTTATTTTAAGTACTCTAACGTCAGAAGAAAGAGAACTCTTTGATCAAAATAAGGAAGACATAAAATAAAAATCAAATAAAAATCGAATCCCCTTGATTGGTGCAAAAATTTCCTTGAAATTCTCTTGGAGTAATCTTCGAGATGTCTTGAAATTTTTTCGAGAGCTCTCGAGTAGATTGGCATGCCCTAAACATAGTTCTGGCTTGAGAGCTCTCGATCTCAAGTGATAGAAATTCAATTTCTATGCTCTAAGAGTGAGAGGTCTCGTAGGATTTTTGAGAGGTCTTGTGGTTCTAGCGAGACGTCTCGTTCAGAACCAAGAGATCTCGGTCTCAAGCAAACCATTTTTTTTAGAAAGCCAATTTTTCATGCAACTGAAGACAAGAGCTCTTCTAATCAAATCAAGAGATCTTATAACCTAATAAAACATCTCGAGGCAAATCGAGAGGTCTCGAGACTCGACAACAATCTTTTGATGGGGCATTCCATATCGAATTTTTTTGGTCCCAATGGCTAGTTGCTGCTCTCCAATGATCGGATTTCACTTTTTCTAATCTCCAATCATCACCAAAAGAGAGAAAATGCTGCAGATATAAAAGGAAGAAGGCTTATTTTTAATTGATCTGAGAAAAATGAGAAAAAGCAAAGCATGCTCTATTCTTGAACGAATATTCAATCTCAAATCAATCAGTTCTCTTGAGCCTTGAAGAACCCTCAAGTGCATTAACTCCACGTATTCAAAGAGGCTTTTAACGAACTGCAAGGATAACTTTTTTACTCATTCAAAGAGGCATTTTGAGTTGTAAAATTTTTTTCCTCTTTTCATGTACTTGGTTTCAGTAGGAACTGAAATTTTGATTTTGGGATTTTTTTCCCCTCTGTTTATTTAGATTGATTTATCTAATCCTTGTAAGAATTATGGTTAGTGAACCTAGAAAAAAATCAACTGGGTTTTTGGATAGTAAGCTTGAAAAAACGATCCGACCATAATCTTGCGAGATTATAGTAAAATTTTTAAGAGTTTGCTTGGAGAGTGGACGTAGATGCTGGGAGAGCACCGACCCACTATAACATTTTTTCATTTGTATATGTGCTCTTAATTGTGTCTTCTATTTGTTCTCATATTTGATTTGCTTAGAATTTAATCATTTATCACCGCACATATCTACTTTAAATTATTGAAAACCCAACTCACCCCCCCTCTTAGGTTGTCTATCTGGGCAACAACTTGGCTGCACGTGGCGCATGCCCATGTTGGGCCGCATGCTCGCTTGGGCCTGCATGCCTGTGGTCGACCTGCACGCTCGTGCATGTCACATTGGGCCTTAGTGGTCCACCAACTTTCGTCGGCCCGTGGACTCTGCTGGCTGCCTATGGGCCATACTAGCCTACTGCTAGTCTTTCTTCATGCATATCTTCTTCTTCTAGACTCTGATTTGGGGTGTTCTTGGGCTTATTGGACTCTGTTCATCATCCTACATCTCACTGTGGGCTTATTATGGAGGAATTCAAGGTATTTTCTCAACAATCTCCATCTCGACTCGACATTCGATCTTCACCTATCTAAGAGCTTATCTTGCACCCCTATGCCCTGGGATAATCACTGACTAATCATAAAATGGGCAAATGTGAGAGTCTCCAATCTCATGCGGTAATAAGAACTTCACTCTATGACATCGCATGTCATCCTCCCGAGTCTTCAGTCTCTACTCGATCTGCCTTCTCCATACTTTCTTTCTTTAATCACCATCCTGCTACCATACATGACCTTCAAGATTTCTCCATCAGCTTTTCATCTAAAGTTGGTCGAGTCCAGTCTGCTCAGTGAGATTAGATTCTTCTTAATGCTAGATATATTTTGGACCTCATCCAACTTCTCACTATTCCATCATGAAGCTTCATGCTGACCATCCTGCTACCCTTAATCTCACAACTCAATCTGTCTATAAGAACACAGTGCCCTTACTGATCTTCAGGGAGTCAAATAGCTTTTTTTATAATATACATGATGGAAATAAGTAGAATCCATAATCTACTAGAAGAAAGAGGTAGATACCTCATCAGTTACTAGAAGAATATCATCACTGCCTTCGTATCGCTACTGGCCATTACCACAGTAGCTTGTATCCGATCTTTGAGTTGTTATTTAAGTATCTTCTTTCTATGCTATGATTTCGTTTTGATCCCTCATCCTGGACCTGGATAGCCCACCTTACAATCTTCTACCACTTTGTCTGTTATCACCTGCTCTTCTAGAAATCACTAAAGCTGAGCTACCACCATCAGAGCTTGAAGCTGAGTTCTTCCTCTTAGAAATTCTATTTTGAAGAATCGCCACAGTGACCTCGTCCATCTTAATGGTGCTTTTTCCCACTAGAAGAGTAGTCGCTAATATCCTGATCTTCTCCTTAACTTTTTTGCCAATGCTGAGGAGGTCGGTAAAAATCTTTTAGAAGTTGGATAGATACTCCTGTATACTTTGACCTTCGTCCATCTACAACTAGTAAAACTACCTTCAAAAGAATAGCATGTTGGTAAGCGACTTTGTGATATATAACTTCTTGAGCTTTGACCACATTATCGTCAGTGAAGTCTCGCCAAGTACATGAATCACTACATCATTCGCTAGATACAAGCAGATCGTACTCACTGCCTACATTTAGAGATGCTTCCAATACTTCACCTTTATGAAGTAGGTATCTCCTCGTATAAGAGTGCATTGATCAACCAGTGTTTGATGAGCACATCCTTCATCCTCGCTTGCCATAGGAAGAAATTGATCTTTCCATCATATAAGTTGATCTCCATCTTGATTGTACTTATCTTCTCCATCTTCTTCAATCTTGATCACCACTATCATAATCCGCGCTCTGGTACCGCCTAGCTTTGATACCAATTATTGAAGATCTCGTACCAGAATATTACAGTAGGAAGAAAAAATATAAAAAAATATAATCAAGTATGTGGATCAGCCCAAAGACTTGCCTTCATGGGGCATGCAAAATTTCACTATGAGAAAGAAATAAATATAAGAGGAGATTACCCACTCTTAATACTATACAATCTTCTAAACTAGAAGCTATTCTTACAAAGCTCTCTCTTGGAGACTCCCTAAAATGACCACTATCTGCTGCCTAGCTATCTATCCGGAGCACCCTACACCTGCTGTCCGCTAATGCCTTTTAGGTTTTGATGATTGCTGCTCACTGAACTTGACTCTCGATTGTTGTTGGAGACCTGCTAAACTACACTACCTACTCTTGATCTACCACAAGCTTTATAAAAGGTTGAAATAGAGTTCATATTGGAGAATTGTCTCTATTTGCAGCTCAAACATGCCTTTGATTGTATTTGCAAGCCCCTAAGCTGCTTGATCTTGATCAAGAGTGATGCTAGCCATCGGATCATGCAAATGGTCAATGAAAAACCCCAATATCGCATGAAAAAGGCAAAAAACACCCCAAATCCATGGTGGACTATATGTAATGGGGCGGGAAATGCCTCCGATCCTCGGCCATGCATGAAATCGGGCCCATGCATGCGCATTCGCCCATGCTGGTAGGGCCATGCTCGTGCATGCCTATGCTAGGCCATGCATGGCACACCTATGCTGGGCCGCGCTTATGGTAGGCCCACATGTGCACTCGTGTGTGCTGGGCCTGGCAACGCACTAGGCTACATGCCCGCCTAGGCCTGTGCGCTCATGGCTGGACCTCACGCATCCCATTGGGCCACACCCTTGCAGTCGGCCCATGCCGCTCATTGGGCCCTAATGGCCCACTAGCCTTCGTCGGCCTATGGATCCTGCTGGCAACTTGTGGGTCGTAACAGTCTACTACTGATCTTTTTTCATGCATATCTCCTCCATCTAGACTTTAATTGGGATGTTCTTGGGCTCGTTAGACTCCATTCGTTATCCTGGACCTTGCTGTGGGCTTATTGTAGAAGAATTCAAACCATTTTCCTCAACACCTCCAATGCCTATAATGGGTTTGGAATGTTTTATAAATATGACATTCCTTCACATGTGGAGTCGACCAATTCATAATTTCAAACCATCTCTAAAATAGTTAATAATAATATCACTTAAATAATTTTTTTTATACATTAATAATAAAACTAAGTAAAAAATGAACATAACTATTATAGGAGATCGGGCGAAGCTCTAATGGCAGTCTTTCCTCGACTATAAGATCCTCAATGGTCTGAAAGATGGGATTGTAGTAGACTCCTTCCCTATCTGGACTTTTCCAATTTGGAGAGCAGAGAAGGGATAGATAGATCAACCAAAGATGACCTATAATAGGTCGGTGACGTATGATCTACTGTAGATCGGTCGCCCATAGGTGGCTTGTTGCCAGTCAATTTGAAGAAGACCATTTTAGAATAAAAGATTGTCCAAAGATGAACTATAATTGATCGGCATGAGCCGATCTATAACAGTAGCTTGTTATCAGCAATCGATGGGCCATATGACCCATAGTTATCGGTGAACAAGTAGCCCATCATAAAAGGGGATTGCTAGGGGATGAACAAGGAATGATAGGTCATCGTTAACTGAGGAATAGAATGCATCTCCAAGTCTCTATCGTGCATTCCTTGGCCATGGTCGAGGAATAGAATGCATCTCTAAAAGTCTTCACCATGCATTCTTCGGCCATAGCTAAGGAACGAAACATGTCTCCAAAAGTCTGCCATGTGTTTCTTGGTCACAGCTGAGGAATGAAATGCATCTCTAAAAGTCTCTACCACATGTTTCTCGATCACGGTCGACGAATGGAATGCATCTCTAAAAATCTCTGCCACATGTTCCTCGGCTATGGTTGAGGAGTGGAATGTGTCTCCAAGTCTCTGCCATGCTGAGGAATGGAATGCATCTCCAAAAGTCTCTATCATGCATTATTCGGCCACGATCGAGGAATAGAACACATCTCCAAGTCTTCGTCATGCAATCCTCAACCATAGTCGAGGAACAGAATACATTTCCAAAGGTCTCCACCGCATGTTCCTCAGCTACAATAGAGGAATAGAATGCATCTCCAAAAGTCTCCATCGTGCGTTACTCGGCTACAACCAAGGATCAAAACACATTTCCAAATATCTCTACCATGCATTCCTCGACCACGATTGAGGAACAGGACAAGTTTACAAATGTCTCCATGTGCTCCTCGGCCACAATCGAGGAATGAAACTTATCTCCGAATGAATCACCATCACCCATTCCTCGACCATGGTCGGGAGCACAATGTGACTCTAAGCATCTCTATCATGCTTTCCTTGGCTAACACTGAACGTCCCCTTAAAATTCTACCAATCTATGTCCTTAAGATGGCCAAAAGGCCCACTGAGCAAATTAATGATGTTCGTCCAAAACAACCAACCTCAACGACTTAAGGAAAAGTATGCATTCATTTAAGAAAAAAAGTATTTACAAAACTTGGTTGGTCTTGTACAAAAATACCTCAGTGAATGTTGAGGCTGAATAAAACTGGCCAACCTATTTTGAAGCTTAACATGCCCAAGCAAAATTACATTAAGCTCTATCTGGAGCCCTAGATTCATCGACCTCTACTTGGTCGGGAAGGATGATGACTGTTGGAGGTGGAGCCGATGCCATATCCTTGGCTATTTGATCCTCGCGGGTGGGGCTGAAAAGATCTTCCATACAAACTACCCCATCTCTAGCCTCCTCAACCTCTTCATCGTTTGATTCTAAGAGGCCAAGATTTAGGTCAGAAAAAATTCCTTCATACCTTTTCCTTGACATTCTTAGCTCCCTACAGGTAAGAAGCCAAGGTGAACTCCACCTTGATGTTGTTAAATTAAGTCGAGGAATAGAATGCCTCAACCGCTTTGGCCTTAGCGGCCTCTATCTGCCCTTTGCTAACTTCTTTCTCTGCTAGCAGTCGAGTTTTAGTTAGCTCAGACTCTAGTCGCTTTACCTCCTCCTTCAGCAACCTGTTCTCATCCTTGGTCTTCAGCCTAGATACATGAGCATCATCCGCCCTTCGGGTAGCCTAAGCGGCCTTCTCCTTAGCATCCTTTAATAGACACCAAACTTCCCTAATTACTTTGGCAAAGTGGTCTACATGGTGGACGAGCTGCAAAAGAAAAATTGTTAGACTAAAAATTGTTAAATTACATAAAGATAAGGAACAGTCGACGACCAATACATACCTGAAGAAGGGAGCTGTATGAATCCTGAATGTAAAATGCACCCCCAGCCTCCTCCAAACTCTGAACGTCGATTAGTGGAAGAATTGATTTGAACAAAGATCGAGCAACACGATAGTCGCCGATGTTCTTTCTCTTGTCCTTGATGTCCAAGGCAACCTCCATCGGCACATTGGGCGCAGGGGTGGACATCCGAATGGAGATTTTGGGCCCACCCGAGCTTCTTCTTGAAGAAGAGGCAGAAGGTCGGGGGGCAGGCTCCACCAGCATAATAGATCATATCGGTGCCACAGCTTTTGCCAGCACCAAAGTCTCTTTCCTTGGAACATTGGTCGGGCTTGAGGAACCTCCAACCGCGGGCTAGGCAAGGATAGCCTCTGATCGACCACCTTTGGGGGTGGGGGCTATGCTAGTCTTCCTTTTCTTCACCGCCCGACGAACTGCCTCGAGGTTGGCCAGATTTATTGCTACATCGAAGACAAGCTCAGTAAGGACTAACAATAAAGCCAAGCTAAGTAAGATGGAAAAAAAAAAAAAGAATTCCACTTACTCTTCATGTAGATTGGAATCAGCCAAACCTTGAACAAGTTCTCTTCGGTGAGGAGCTTGGACAACGGAGGGGGAGTGAAACCAAAGATCTAAGCTATGGTCTCCCCTCCTCAATGTCTAACAATGTCGAAGCCTTGACAGCCAATCTATGAGGTTGACCCCACGATGTGCTAAAGCCCCAAGGTTGCTCGATCAAAACAAAAAAGAAACGCTCCTTCTAGTGGTGTACCGAGGAAGGAGCACCCTAAAAAAGATGGCATCCTTTCCAAGAAGAGGCATACTACCATCCAATCTTTGTGGGATGCTCCTTCAATGTGAAGCAAGCTCGGAAGAGATAGGAGGTAGGTTCAACCTCGAGGAGGAGATAGTGAGTGAAAAAACCTAAAATTTATTGCCAAAAATTTGATACCAAACTACAGAAACTTATCCTATACAAATTCAAAAATTCGTCAACCAAAAAGTAGAAAGGTAACCTAAGGCCAGTCTTTAGGAATTTCTCGTAAATTCCAGCTCGGCCCTAACAAGGAAAACCTATTCATTCCCTAGGGTTGGCGACCTCTAATCTAAAGTCGACTAGGACCTGATATTTTAGCCTAATAAATTCTAAGTTCTTTGGGGTGAGGACAGAGTTCACCCTAAAAGGTCCATAGTCTGGGATTTCTTGTTCTTCAGGTCTATTTGAAGAACCAGCCATCTCGAACTCTTGGTCTACATCTCTCGATCGATCACCAAGCTCCAAGATGATTGGGGCAAGGTCAGCTCACTCATTATGAGCAAAAAGGAAACTAACCTATAAAAATGATGTGCCAAGCAATAAGGGGACAAGGATGAGGTCAACGAAAGGTTGGCTTCTATCGAGCAATCGCAAAGTGCCAGAGCTCCTCCCTCAGTAGTTGCAATAGTAAAAAAATAGGATTACAGCAACCCCTATTTATAAAGGATCTGGATGGCTCTGATCTACTGTCGATTCACTAACTCCTCTGGATCTTCGCTAAGTGGCAAGTGCTGATTGGTCAGAAGAGACGATCATGGATCAGGCTAATGGAAAATTAGATTAAAAGGCTAATGGACTTCCATAAGTCACTTTAGAACATCGATCTTCAGCACATGGTGACACCATATCCTTGAAAGATCGACCTTAACTTTAGAAGGATGCTCACGTCGATCGAGCAATTTTGGCTTGACCTAGTGAGTGGGAGGCATCTATTGTAGATTGGATATAGCTCATCCTCAGCCCCCAGTTCATCGATTAATGCCGACCAATAAGAAAATACAGTGCCAACTATTGCTCCAAAATCTCCCTGCCAGAGGTTAGCCACCGAGGATCTTATAGCCAAGGAAAGACCGCCGCTGGAGCTTTGCCCGATCTCCTACAATAGTTAGTACTAGAGGAAGGGCCCTCGACTGATTTTGATGTCCAATTTCGAAAGGAGAAAGCTCAACGCTGGACATTATGAAAACTCGAAAGGGCTTCGGAACCCTCAAGGTATGCACTCAATTCCACATCTTTTCCTCTCATTGTTCTCCAATCTCCTAACTTAAGCATTGGAGGGTCTTCACCTGAGAATATCTCGGTGAGGACTTTGTTGTAGGAGATTAGGCAAAGCTCTAGCGATCGTCATTCCTCGGCTATAAGATCCTCGGTGACCAACCTCTAGCAGGAAGATTCTGGAGCAGCAATAACTAATATAAAAATTATAATAACCTCCAAGCATGGATAATAAGTTTTCTTTTGTTCCTTTAGGGTTTCTTTCCATCTTCCTACACCATAAAGAAGTGCACATATCTTAATAATAAATCCAACATCTCTTATAAAGTCAGCATCATTCTCCAATGGTATACATTCTCCTTCACCAAATTCTATCCTCATCTTATGCCCAAGCTATAAGGATAAAACAAAATTTATCTTTTAAAATTCAAATAGTGAAGCATATGCAAATAATTCATGCAGTAATATAGTAATGAAGGATACAAGTGACAACCTTCCTAACTTTCTTATCCAATACTATTTATTGTGATGTGTCATGACCTCTCCTAGGTAAGAAAGAATCTAGAAATGCAAATATAGTCAATATCAAGCATGCATATAATTATTATATAAATATAAAATTATATTTATGAACTATAATATTTTAAATAGATGTAATCATTCATTTACATGTATATATATACTCACTTTCATTACTCCTTAAAGTAGGAGGATTGAGATCTCTTCTAGGGGTATTTGTAACGAGGAAAGTCTCACTACTATTTAGTAATGTAGGCATAGTGGATACTGGAGCTAAAGTAGGCATCATAACAACTTTCTCTCAACTTATTATATCAGCATTTGATGAAGATAAACCCTTTGGTTGCCTGTATCGGCCTCTTTCAGATCCTATCATAAGTCTATAAAGAAACTAGAGAGATAAATAAATTAAGCAAACAATCATACTCAACAGTTGTAAAAAAAATATTATGTACTTAAAATTTGAATACATCACAACTATATAAACACAAAGAATAAAGAATCATGAAGGCAAAATTTTTTTCATAAATTACTTTTAGTAATGCAATATACATATATAAAAAGAAATCTTTATATTAATTATCAAAATCATTATCAATGCTTTCATCAGTTTTCATATTAGCTTCCTCTTCAATTATATCATCTTCATCAATGTCTTATTCATCGCTACCATCTCCCCTAATGTCTTCTTCATACTCTTGAATATTAGCTAGTGTGGATCCTCCATTATTGTCATCAAATTCATTAGGATCTATATAATCTCTATTTAATATGTCAAGAGACTCATCACCACTTTTAATTATTGAAACTACCTCATTTGATTTAAATTGTTATACTACTTCATCATCCCTATCTTCCACATCTATCAGTTCTAATTCAGGAAGATTTCACAAATGTCGATGTTGCACCCATTGTACAAGTTGCCAATTATAGCCCAACTTTGTGTTATTGATGTAAAACACTTATTGAATTTGATCCAGTAATACAAAAGGATAATCCTTATACCACTATGACCTCACATCAATGCTTATAAATTATCCATCATTTTATATTGTTCAACTACTTCCAGTGTTAAACCATTCACACTTAAATAGCACCACTGTATACTCTTTAAGGAATATGAGTTAAACAATTCTCTTTAAAAAATCAAAGAACTCAACCATCTTCCCTTCATGTTCTCCTTCTACAAGTAATCCACTATTTTTAGTTCTACAAAGATTGTCACGATTTTTTGTATAAAATCAAACTTCATTCACAATACAACCAGAGTAACATCTTGTGTTAGATTTATGGGGATCATTTGCTAATGCCCATAATTCATCTATGGCTTCTTTACCTCCTTAGTAATGTAACTGATTCATCTATATAATAAATATAAAAATTAAATTATAAATATTATATGTTCATTGCTAAGAGTGTCAAATTATCCAATTTGAAAATGAATAACTTACATGACTTTTAAACTAATTAGGAAATTGCTTCTATTGCCTCTCACTAATGTTGAGATGGCTCACCTTCAATAGTTCTTGCTTGTGTATCCTATATATTATAAATTATTTTAATAATACTTTAATTTATAATACTAAAATACTTAACAAAATAAATAAAAATAATATTTTAAAAAAATTTTACTCCATGTATTTTATGATTTTATCATAATTACTTAAGATATACCATTGAGCCATATCCAATTCCTTTTGAGATATTTCAGGTTCGAGCCTAATATGTCCAAAATGATGAGCCATTAAAGAAAACACTCCAAGTCCTCTAGACTATTGGTTTTGCCTTCCATCATAGTTTTTTCCTTGTTGATTGAACTTGGTTTCATCATCCTTGAGATACATTGATGAGAATATCATTCATTCATTTATAATGTATCTTTCTGCAATTGAACCTTCGGTATGGGCTCTGTTACCAACCTAATCTTTGAGAGAACCAAGATGCCTTAATCCTTAGTGACCTATCCAGTTAAATAACTATAAGCTAGAAAATCACTTATAGTCCACAAAACTACTACATGCATTTGAAATCTTTTACCATTATAAGAATCATAAATTTTCATACCTTCATCCCATAATTACTTCAACTCATCTATCAAGGGTCTCATATAAACATCTATATTCTTTTCAAAAGAATGTGGGCCAAGAATCAATAGTGATATAAAATGAAATGGCTCTTTTTTGACCATATAGGGTGGTAAATTACAAGGCACAAGAAAAACTAGCCACATGCTATAAGAGTTACTCATATGATCAAATGGATTGAATCCATCACTAGCCAAAGCAAGCCTTACATTACGAGAATATGTTGCAAATTGAGGATATTGCCTATCAAGCACCTTCCATGCAGGAGTGTCAGTTGGATGCCTCATGATATCAACCACTTCAACATGCTTTTCACAATGCCATCTCATGTGAAGCCGTCTTACTAAACATGCAAAGCCTGCAGTATTTGTTGGAGAAGTGTGGGGGTTTCATACATGACTTTCAAAACTTTTTTAAAAATATAGGAGCGAAAGACTTTAGATTAAACCTTTTAATCTAAACATGCATTAGATCTAATCTATAAACACCCTTTACTAAGACCTATGATATGATATCATACATATAAAATCTAAAATAAAAGATTATGAGATCAAATCTCATACCTAAACTTCATGTGACAATCATTGCACGTGTAGATCATGTTTGTTACTTCAACCATGCACACGAATGGCCTCTAAGGATACCCACGTGAAGCTTGATCCATCAGCTCCTAGAGTTCTAGCTCCTTATAAAAAAATTTTTAATGGCTGAATAATAAAGGAAGAGGAGGATGGCTTGTAACAAGAGAACAGCCTTCTCTTGTTTCTCTCACAAAAGGCTAACCTCTCATCCAATAGAAAAACAACTTTCTCTAATTTTCACATGCCAAGGGACCCTCCCCAAAGCCTCATGGCCAAAGCCTCTTTCTCCGGTTGCTCATGCCTAAAAGCTCTCATAAAATTTTGATGCTCTTTGTCTCACAAAGGACTGAATATATAGGATATTGAAACATAGAGTTGGAGATTAGAATGAAGTCCAATTCAAAATCTTTTTGAATTAAAACTTTCCAAACCCTAATCCTAACTAAGAGTGGGCGGCAAAGAGGGTGTTGGCATCCAAGTTTCACATGCACAACCCTATTGTGCATGGAGAATAAGGGTGGCATCTAGGGCTAGGTGCAAGGGATGGTGCAATCCAATTGGACTCTTTGATTCTCATCTAATTTGATTCAAATCAAATCAACTTTAATTAGAGCCAAATATATAAGTTAACCTAATCTAATTATACTTTTAATCTTTTGATCAAATCAAGAATTAATTAAGTTCAAGATTTGATCAAATCAAAATCTCATCTTTCTTAGTAATTAGGTCATCTAATAACCTAATCGGATCAGACCTAATTGAATCCAATTCAATTAGTCTTGATCTAATCCTCATAACTCAATCAAATTGAGTCAATTAATAATTTAATTATTAATTAATATTTTTTAATTAATTATATTAGGTTAATTATCAATCATATTAATAATTATATCTTTCTATAATTTATAATGATTGATTAGCCACTTGATCAGATCGAAAATTCTATATGTGTGATCCCATAGGTTCGAACACTAAGCTGAAAGCACAGGAACAAGCTTCCTATACTAATCAAAGTGACCATCTGGCCATAGTACCCAACAACTGGATAAAGTCGCTTGTAGCAAAGTAATATTTATAACTTACTAGAATATGATTGCTATATAATTTATCTCCTTGATCAATAATGCTTAGAAAAACATCAGAGTTTACTATCAACTCTTGATCAATAATTCTTATAGTGTCTCAACCTACTCAATTCTATGACTCCTCACAAGGACTACCCTGACCAAGATTTTGCTAAATTAAAATACATTAAGATATTTTCTCCAATTATACTTGGAGTGGTCAATTCTCATTTTGACTCATGCACTGACTTAATAAGTACTTGACTGCACTAAGAAACCTTCTATCATTAAATTAAAAATTTAGATAGTCTAGTACCAAAGTACAGCGAGTTGCTTGTAAGTCACCATGGTGATCTCATGTTGGAGGAATACTTAAACTTATATCTCCTTGGATAACACTCTTGACAGTAGAGTATTCTAGAATAGTCACATTCAGTGTAGATTATATTCTACTTGTATGTCATACTAGTGTCAACACCTCATTAGTTAAGAGAATAATCAATCCATATGGCATACAATGATCTATACTTGATACAAATATTGTTCTTGTTAATATTATATCATTTGATTGCGAACAAGTTTAAGAACTACATGATAAATCCTCTTTTATTGCTTTAGATATAGTTCTAAGAACTTTCATCATCATAATGGAGTTCGATTAAGAAGATGTACAATTCTTATGATGAAATATGCCAAATAACTTTTATTAATGAATGATTTATATACATTTTTAAAAAAATGATCTCAATCTTGTATAAGCTAGATAATTAGATTTGGGATATATTTTTCAACAACTCCCATTTGGACTAAAACCAATTAGTATAGTATCGAATATCAATCTTTGATTTATGTTGCTCGAACTCCTTGACCGCAAGGACTTTAGTAAATAGGTCGGCCAGGTTCTTCTTTCTATCAATTTTTTGATGGTCAACGTCACCTCATTCCATGATTTTTCGAACAAGATGGTAGTGGCATAGAATATGCTTTGTATGCTGATGTGCCTTTATTCTTTCACCTAAGCTATGGCTCTAGTAATATCATAATATAGCAAAATCGAACCATCAATGGAGGATGCTACTCTGAGCTTGCCGATGAATTTTTGCAACCATATAGCTTTCTTTGCAGTATCAGATGCTGTAATATACTCTATCTCGCATATTGAATCAGCCACAGTTTCAAGTATGCTACTTGAAACTTTTCTAGCAAACCGTACCACCATTCAGAGTAAACAAAAATTTTGACATACTTTTGCTATCATCACTAACTAACTAAAAACTGAAATTAGTGTATCTCACAAGTTTCAAGTCAGATTCTCCATAAACTAACCATTGATCCTTAGTATATCTCAAATATTTAAGGATGGTTTTAGCAACCATCCAATAGTTCTCTCTTAGATCAGATTGGTATCTACTCACTACTCTATTAAGATTCATGGTACCACTTTGATACCATGTTGTGAAAATTATCATGAACCTAAAGAGACCTTTGACTAAAGATAGCAGACCACCGATCCACCACCTGGATCTATGATGGGACACCTCCCTCCTAGGGCTTGAGGGAGGTGCCCTTTCTCTCTAGGGCTTCTTCAAGAACCCTGGGGCAGCAACACTAAAGAGAAGAAAGAACAGAGATTGAGGGAGAAAAGATCTATATTCCACTATATTCTTTGAAATCCTAATATAACCTATGTATTTATAAATAGCCATTAGGCCCAACCAAAATCTTCCTAACTAACCCAATACATGAAAGCACTCACCGAGCCCATGTACACCCATGTCTTTCATGCTCTCATTTCTTGGATCTAGATCCGACCCATACATGACTTAGCCCCCTTAAGACCTCTCAAACTAGACCTTAAGTCCCCTAGGATAAAGCCCTATCCTAGATTCAAATAGAACTCCCATGCATTTCTATCCACCAAAATTGAGATGCCTCTAACTGAGATCGAGATGTCTCACCTGCAACCAAGATGACTTGTCTCAAACTTAAGTCATCTCAACCTAGGACTGTGCCAAATGCGACTCTCTATCTAGATGAAATTTGAGACCGAGATGTCTCAGTCCATCCCTAAGATGACTCGATCAAAATCGAGTCCTCTCCACCTGAGATTGAGATGTCTCTAACTATGTGCCAACCTCATTCTTAGCTAAAACTTCTTTCTAGCTGTGGTTCTTTGCTCTACTTTGTGTCCCCAAGTCTTCAGAGCACCAACCAAGTTCCTCAAGATCCTCACACCTAAATCTCAAGTCCGTGGATTGCTAGATACCGCTTTCATCCTAGGACCACTCCTATCCTAGCCCTAGGACTATACCTATCCTAGTCTCTCGGAGCCATCACCCTAACTCCTTTTGTGGCCTCTCAAGGCTTGGGAGAACCACACCAATCCTTACAATCTCCACCTTGGTGCCCCCAAGTCTTGGCAAATCCTGACAATGCCCTCCTGCATAATCTTACTATCGCTACACACCCTGATAGTCTCTTTGTGCAAACATCACCTCCGCCAATCCTCTTCAGCTACTATGCATCCTTAGAGACCTTTGGGATGACTGTCTCCACCGTTGAAGACCTTGACTTGCTTCTTTGCACCATCCTAGATTTTGTAAGATCCCTTCTACTTAGCAACTATATCACTTTTCTTGGACTTTCTTGAAGAACTTACAGCATTCCTGTACTGCACATGTTACACCACCTGACATGATCTCGTCAAAGCTATACCTATCCACCTACACATGCCGCTCCATCTGAAACTGTACATCACTGATGTTGGTGCTAGAATATCGATCCTCCTACATCCCTTTGCTCTAAACTCATGCCAAATTTTCTCTCCATCAGTGAAGCTACCTCTTTGATGCTCTATCTGAACTTGAAGTCCATCTGATGCTGCAAAAGATCTTGACTTTGTTATTAAGTCATCCGAGGCCAACCATCCAATGCTGCACTACTGGGCCTGCCACTACACCTCGAACACTATCACTGCTTCTTCAAACCCTCCATACTTCATGGTCCTCTTCAAAGCCATCTCGGATATCTCCATAATCATGGGCACCTCCAAAACACAAGAGCTCATCCAACTCTACAAAATGTAGTGATTGAACCCTAGAAAATTTTATCCTAGCACTTCATTCTTTTTTGCCCATGCACCAACCATCGCTTCAGTTGCATCCAGAGGAATAATAGCTCAAATCTTATCCTAGGTTTAGACCCATCTATCTTATCTTGAGACTCGACACTGCCTCCTATAGGTAGCTAGGTCCTCTCTTGCTGCACACAAATCATCCTCCATCTGAATCATGACTCTTCTTGGTGCTCCCATAGAAGAAACTTAATTCAAGATCAGTCATTTAGTCCTAACTTACTGGACCTTTATCATTGCTTCTTCCATCTTGGATACTCCACAACCCCATGGGCATCTCCAAAACCATCGAGGATCTTTGTCTCTTCTAAACCTACTATGATGCTCCGTGGATTAACCATCTTCATCACTCCCAAGGCTTCATAAATCCATGCTCTGATCAAACCACTGAATACATCCCTGATTACTTTTCCACCTTCCTGCAACTGAAAGATGTATGATCACATCTTCAACTTTTCTTTGACCATTATCCTTTGGATGATCTTTCTTCATCCATTAAACAGTCCTACACTGCCCATGTTCCTAGAGAACCTTGTCACCTAACCATCATACACCTTCACCTTTTCACCAAGATTGACCAAAAAATCATGCATCTAGACCTTCCATCTTAGAAAAAATTCCTTTTTGTTAATCCTCTCAGTCTCTACCTTCAACCTGCTACTCTCGGTTGGCCAAACCACAACAATAATGAAGGTAGATCTAAGACATATCATGAAATACTTGTACAAATTTTTGATTTCATTATGTATGACTTCTTTTTCGCTTTCATGTACCATCAAGCTCTGATACCAATTATTAAGATCCATGGTACTGCTTTGATATCATGTTATGAAAATCTCTAATCTTTAACATGGATTTGAAGAGACCTTTGATGTTCTCTAAGGACAGTAGACCACCGATCTACCATCTAGATCTATGATGGGGCACCTTCCTCTTAGGAATTGAGGGAGGCGCCCCCCTCTCTAGGGCTTCTTCAAGAATCCTAGGATGGCAACACTAGAGAGAAGAGAGAAGAGAGATTGAGAGAGAAAGGATCTGTATTTTACTGCATTTCTTAAAACTCTAATACAACCAATGTATTTATACATAGCCATTAGGCCTGACCAAAAACTTTTCGACTAATCCAATAAATGAAAGCACTCATCGAGCCCATGACACCCATGTCTCCCCTACTCTCATCCCCTGGATCTAAACCCAACCCATACATGAGTTAGGTTCCTTAAGACCTCTCAAACTAGGCCTTAAGTCCCTCAAGATAAAGTCCTATCCTAGATCCAAATAGAACTTTCATGTGTTTCTATCCGCCAAAAATGAGACATCTCGCTTGTATCTGAGATGACTCATCTAAGAACCGAGTCATCTCTATCTAGGACTATGTCAAACACCACTCTCTATCAAGATAAACTACGAGAATGAAGCATCTCAGTCCATCTTCGAGATGACTTCATCAAAATTGAGTCCTCTCCACCTGAGACCAAGACGTCTCTAACTATGTGCCAGCCCAATTCTTGGCTAAAACTTCTTTCTAACTCTAGTTCTTTACTCCACCTTGTGTCTCCAAGTCTCTAGAGCACCAACCAAGCCCCTCAAGGTCTTTATGCTGAGAATAGTGTTTCAAAGCCAGTTGTCAGTCTATTGATGGTTATGCTGATTCGTGTACTTGTATATGAATTAATAAATAAATAAAAATTATTTTGGTATTTTTCATCATAATCTTTGCACTTTCTAATGAACTCCTATTATGTGGTAAAGTCCTTAGAACTATTTAGAATCGACAAAGGAGAATTTATCATTTAATCCTTAAACTTGTTCCTGACCAAATGATCCATTGTTACTAAGGATAACAACGTTTATCAAGTATAGATCATTGTGTGTCATATGGGTTAATTGTCCTCTTAACCAAGGAGTGTAGAGATATTGGTATTGCATGCAGGTGAGATATAGGGGTATATCTTTATGGAACATGATCAACTCTAGAGCTTTTCTACTATCAAGATTTGCTCTGATGGAATATGGGTATAAGTGTTCCTCCAACTTGAGATCGTCATAGTGACTTCCAAGCAACTCACTATGCTTTGGTACTGGACTATCTGAATTTTTAATTCAGTGATGGAAAATTTTTAGACATAGTCAAGTACTTGAGGAGTCAGTGTGTGAATCAAGATGAAATTGACCACCGCAATTTAGGAGTTATGTTCAAATATATTTCAATTTAGCAAATCCTTGGCCAGGATAGTCCTAGTGAGGAGTCACGAGACTAATTACATTAAGACATGATTTGGATATATTTTTCATGGTTAATAGTTTAACTCGAAGTCATCCTATACACATAAGTCAAAGGAATGAATTATATGATAAACATATTCATGTAGGTTCTGAGTATTGAGATTATGATTATTCGATCTATCTAGATGTCAGATATCGTTGCTAGATGGTCCCTTTGATTAGTATAGAAATTAATTTCTATGCCACCAGCTTAAGTTCGAACCTATGGGATCACAGACATTAAAGATTTCTACCTAATCTGATGGCTAAGGAAGAGTTTCACTAGACTGAAACTCTTCGATCAATAGTCCTACTAGGCTGAGACTCTGAGTCCTGCTTATCTGAAACTTTATGATCAAAAGTCCTACTAGATTGAGACTCTATGTCCTACTTATCTGAGACACTATGATCGAGAGTCTAACTAGTCTGAAATTCTATGATCATGAGTTTCATTCATTTAGAACACTAGGGTCAAGAGTCTCACTGGTTTGGCACACTTGAATCAAGAGTTTCATTTTGATGAAACTCTATTGCCCAAACACCCACTAAATTTGGACTCTATGTTTAAGAAATATTTAATTAATAATTTAATTATTAATTAACTTAATTTAATTAAATAATTATTTTTGGATCAAGTCCAATTGAATTGGATTTAGTTGGATTTAACATGATTAGGTTATGAGATGACCTAATCATCGAGAAGATTTGATCCCTGATTTGATCAAAAATTAGGCTTAATTATTCTTGATTTAATTAAAATTTAACTGAGCCTAATTAAGCCTAAATGAGTTGGATTTAATCTGATCTAATTAGGCCTAACTAAATTGGTTTGGGTTGGTCTAATTGGATAAGGTTTATTAAGACTAGTTTGACTAGTCTTCTTCCTAGACTTTGACCCTTTAACTTGCACCATCCCATTCTCCATGAGAAAAAAGTTTCTCATGAATGATTTCCCATGCAAGAGAGGGCTTTTGCCCTTCCTTCCCATGCCCCAATTGGATAAGAGGAGATTGGTTGCATTCAAATTCAAATAAGAGCTTGAGTTTGAATGAACCAACTCCTTATCTCATCTATCCCTCCATGCCTCCCTTGGTTTTGTGCAAAATAAATCATGGTGATCTTTTGGGATGTGGCCAACCTAAGAAAAGGCTTCATCTCCATGTGTGAACCCTTCCCTTGCATGAGAAAAATCAAAGAAAAATTCTAAGAGAAGAAAAATTAGAGACAAGCACAAATTTTTAGATTGCTGTCCTAGAATTCTGATCTAGAGTTTGTGCTATGATTTCATGAGATCTAAGCATCAGATCTTTACAAAATTTTTTGAAGATCCTCCTCAACCTCTCTTCTATCTCTGCTACTAATCCAGCAAATCTAAAGAATCAGTGGAGAAAGATCGAATGAGTTCGATCAGCATTAGCCATCGAACGATCCTACATCGAGCTAGCACTCGAGAGGAGTCGATCAGGATCAGAATCTCCTATGGACCATCCATGGAGGCCAGACACATGTGTGGCTGCATTACGACGATCAGATCTTTCTGGTGGTGATGATTTGATCTTGCTAGTAGTGATCAAATTATGGAGATCGACCACCCATGTGAAGATAATGTGTTCTAAACATGTAGATCAATAAAATAGTTTTACTACTACTGCTAAATGTTTTTTATTTTTAGATTTCCATGCATGCATGTTACATTAGATCCTGATAATGTAGAATTTTTAGATCAAATCTATACCTCTTTATAAATTAATTAGATTAATTTTTAATTTTATTATATTTTATTTTTAAAAAAATTTTAAAAGTAGTGCTAGAAATCCTACATTTACACCATCAATGGTATTAGAGCATCCAGGCTATTTAATGTGATGTATATGCATGCTTTGATTGTATTTTAGATTAGATCTAAATAATAATCTAATTTTTAAATCTAAAAATAAAATCATGATCATACGGACTGAAGGTTGTCCTACTGTAAGGTTTATCTCTTATAGTGAAAAAGTTATCCTAATACGTTGCTGATCTAGAATATTAATCATAAAATTTTAGATCTAATCTAATTATTTTATAATTTGATTAAATTATCTTTAATCTGATTTAAAATCATGAATATGTATTTATATTAGATCTAAAATAATTCATGATTTTTTTTTAGTGTACATAGATTCGGATTAAACCTTACAACTAGTACTGTTTGTGAAATGAGTCGACCCAATTTTTAAAATGGGTCGACCCATTTGGTGAACAGTGTTAGATTGTGAAGAACCTTTTAAAATTTTAAAAAATATTTTCAAAATATCGAACCCCAATTCTTAGCCTAAAAAACATAATTAAGAATTAAAGGTTTTGAATTAGGATCTAGAATTGTGAAA
The DNA here is from genome assembly GCA_006176705.1 of Cocos nucifera. Classification (NCBI taxonomy): domain Eukaryota; kingdom Viridiplantae; phylum Streptophyta; class Magnoliopsida; order Arecales; family Arecaceae; genus Cocos; species Cocos nucifera. The sequence goes on from QRFJ01003912.1 coordinate 89,640, forward strand.
TAAAGATCCTAAGTCATTGATCATAAAATTTGGGTTATTGGATTAGATGAATTAGGTCCATTAATTTGATTAGACCAAAGTTTAGTTAAAGAATGGACTAAATTAGAGTAGTTGATCAAATCTAACCAAATGTTGACTTAGATTAGGTCAACGACTCTTTAGACTCAATTATAGTAGTTGTAGTTGGTCAAGTCCATACCTTTAACAAGGATCTAATGGACTTGATTCATGGCTACGCAGTTGAATCCGAGATTACTAGATTGGTCAAATTGAAACTAATGAATCGAATGATGTCTAAGGTAAGTTTGGCAATTTAGACCAGTAGTTTTTAATTAGGAGCTACTCGCACTGATTTAGATTTTTGATGAGTTAATGACATATCCCTTTCACTGATCTCACTTACCTGACCATCCTAGTGAATTAGATTTTGATTAAACCACTTGATAATTTGGGCTCACCCATGTTAATTAGGTAAATTAGTATGATGGATTCAGGTGCTCCTAATCCCAGCTTTAATTAGGTCCTTTTTTATCCAACTTCGTGAAGTCAATGGGAGAATCAAAATTGGCTGGTTAATCCTTCTCTTCCCTTCTTATAATTAATTAATAAAATCCTTTAAAATTATTAGGTCCTTAAAAATGATAAAGTAATGGTGATAACTAAGTCATAGCCTTCCATTAAGTTGAGTGATAATGGGTCCATTAGTTTAATATTCATTGGAAGCCCAAAGGCCTGGTGTTTATTGACTAATAAAATTATCATTCATAATATAATGATTTGATCGTATCTTTGTAATGGTGGTTAGGTTGGCTGACCAAAATTGGGCATGATCATTTGTTGGTCAGATGCACCAAATTCGATCATGTTAATGGTTAGGCCTAACCAGATCTTTTCAGTGAAGGCCAAAACCTACTGATTAGATTTTTGAGGCAAAATTAAATTACTAAAAGTTATTTAATGAAATAATTTATTATGAACCTATCCATAAATACACATAGGTTAACCAACCAAAGTTGGGCTCGTGTGTAGTTTGTGTGAATTCTAGTACCAACTAAGAAATTAAAGTAATTTCTCAAATTGAAGGTAAAGGCTACCAATTCATATAAAATAGTGAAAATATTTTTAGACTAAAATCTGAGTCTTTAGGATAATTAATTCAATACTAATTAGATTTGGTTTACCTTTTATGCAACTATGGCCACTATCCTATTGCACTGGTCATTATTGGATAATGATAAAGTCATGGGACTCAACTTCGATAGCTGGTATCAAAAGTTGAAAATTATCCTAGAGCATGAATGGATCTTATATATTTTGACTGATCTAGCACTTGAGAAGCTAGCCTCAAATGCTAGATGGATGGTCAAAAATATTTATCAAAAGTGGCTCAATGACCGCACCATCATTCGTTGCATTATGTTGGCGGTGATGAATGATAAGTTCAGCTATAGATTTAAGAATGCCCAGTCTTAGGAGATGCTTCAAATGTTGAATGACTCCTTTGGCATGCCTAACAACATTGAGAGGCACAAGACTAGTTGTGCCATTTTCAATGCTCGAATAAGGGATGGGACATCAATCATCGATCATGTATTGTACATGATTGAGATGATTGAGCGCCCGAGTAAGCTGGACTCCACCCTGCATGAGTGTCTTGGCAAGGATGTGATCCTAAATTTTTTGTCCAAGTCCTTCCTCCCCTTACTCATTTTAGAATGGCAAAGCCTATAATGAACTACCATAGTTTATTAGGATTGTTGTAGAACTTTGAGAATGATCATCAACTCCATAAGAAGATGGTGAATATAGTAGGAGGGTCTTCTTTTGGTCATCAATCCTTTAAGAAAGGAAAGAAGAACAAGAAGAAGTAGAATAAGAATGTGCAATCACAAGCTGGGATGTTTGCCCATGGTCAGACCAAGAAGCACAAGCCCGACCAGAGCCAGGTAGAGTATTTTTTTATAAGAAATAGGGGCATTGAAAGAGGAACTATCCTCAGTACATTGCCTTCCTAGATCCGAATAGGTCGAGTAAGAAGCAAGTTATTGCTGGGCAAGATAATTATATGATAACACCTTGCAAATTCTCTATATATGAAACTACTGCCTGGGTATTAGATACCGGAAGTTCTTATCATATTTGTAATTGGATGCAGCTTTTATAGATCAGTAGGAGATTTAATGAAGACAAGAGGTGTTGGAAATATGTTCCAAAGCAAATCATCAGTTTGTTGATGGTTGTGCTACTTATTATGCTTGTATATGAATATTAATTAATAAAAGTTATTTTGACATTTTTCATCATAAATTCTGTTGTCTTCTAATGAATTCTTATGTTGTGATGAAGTCCTTAGGACTATCTAGATTCGACAAAGGAGGATTTATCATTTAGTTCTTAAATTATTTACGATCAAAAGATACATTGTTACTTAGGATGACAATATTTATCATGTGTAAGTCATTGTGTGCCTTATAGGTTGGTTATCCTCATAACCAAGGAGTATTGAGATATTGGTATGGCATGCAAGTGAGATGTATGGGTATATCTACATTGAACGTGACCAACTCTAGAGCTTTTTTGCTGTCAAGATTTGCTCTGATGGAATATGGATATAACTGTCCCTCCGATCTGAGATCACCATGATGACTTTCAAGCAACTCACTATGCTTTGGTGCCAGACTACCTAAATTTCTAATTCAGTGATGGAAGATTTCTAGGCATAGTCAAGTACTTAAGAAGTTAGTGTGTGTATCAAGATGGGATTGACCACTCCTGATTTCAGAAGCTGTATTCAATTATATTTTAATTTAGCAAAGCCTTGGCTAGGGTAGTCTTAGTAAGGAGTTACGGGACTAATTGCTTTGAGACACGACATAGATGTATTTTCTAGGGTTGACAGTCAAATCCTGAATCATCTATTACACAGAGGTCATAGGGATGAATTATACGATAACCATATTTGTGTAGATTCTGAATGTTATGATTACGACTATTCAATCTATCCGAACATTGAATATCATTGTTAGATGGTCACTTCGATTAGTACAGAAATTGGTTTCTGTGCTACCGGCTTAGGTTCAGACCTGTGGAGTCACATACACTAGAGGTTCCTATCTGATCTGATGGCTGATTAAGAGTCCAACTTAACTAGGACTCTATGATGAAGAGTCACATTCAACTGGGACTCTATGGTCAAGAATCCCACTGGACTGAAACTTTACGATCGAGAGTCCTACTGGGTTGGGACACTGAGTCTCAATGTCTGAGAGTCTATGGTCAAGAGTCCCACTAGACTGGGACTCTTCGACCAAGAGTCCCACAGTTCTGAGACTCTAAGTCCTGCATATTTAGGACTCTATGATTGAGAGTTGGGACTCTACAATTATGAGTTCCATTTATTTCAGACACTAGGATCAAGAGTCCCACTAGTTTGGGACTTTTCGATCAAGAGTTTCATTTTGATGGGACTCTATTATTCGGACACCCATCAGATTTAGACTCTAGATTTATGAAAGATTTTATTAGTGATTTGATCACTAATTAACTTAATTTGATTAAGTAATTATTTTTGGATCAAGTCCAATTGAATTGGGTTGAGTTGGGTTTGACCCGATTAGGTCACGGTTTGACCTAATCGTCGAGGAGGTTCAGACCCTGATTTGATCAAAGGTTGGGCTTAATCAATTTTTAATTTTATTATGATTTAATTGAGTCTAACTAAGCCTAATTATGTTGGATTTAATTTGATATAATTGGGCCTAACCAATTTTGATTGGGTTGGTTCAATTGGTTGAAGTTTAAATTCAAAGACTAGTTTGACTAGTCTTCTCTTCCCATGCGCCACATATGCCCCACACCTCTTTGAATTCAATTTTATTCTCTAATAAAGTTTTCCACACTGATTAGAGGTCTCTCACACAGGTCTCCCACGTTCCAAATGGATTGGGATCATTGGTTTCATTCAAAAATTCAAAGGAGTTTGAATTTTAAAGGCTAACCACCCATGCGCCACCTCCCTTTTGTGCGCCCACTTTTCTTCATGAGAAAAGGTTCTCGTGCTTCATTCTCCATGGACAAAATATTCCATGCCTTCCCTTCTTTTGCCACTTTTTTGTTTGAAACAAATTGGTTGGCATTTGAATTCAAAATAAGTTTGAATTCAAATTGACAACCAACCCGTTCTAATCCTCTCACGCGTACTCTCCACTATTTTGGCAAAAAATAAAAGGAAGAGATTTTTGGATGCATGACATAGATCTGAAAAAAAAGGAGAGGACTTTTGTGAGCCTCTGTGTGCATAAAAAAATATTAAAAAATTGAGAGAAAGAAAAAATAAAGAGAGTTGGGCGCAAGTTCTTTTTTTGAGTGCTACCTAAGGTTTTAGAACCTGAGATTCAGGAAGCAATTGCATGAGCTACGAGGGTTGTAAGCCCACAAAACTTCAGAGAGAACCTCTTTTGCCTCTCTACTATATCTACCAGCACTCTGAAGTATCCATGAAGTCCATAGATGAAGATCAAAGTTGTTCGATCGAAACAGCCCCTGAAAGACTCCGATGTCGAGCTAGCACTTGTTGAGAACCGATCAGGATCAGGATCCTCGTGTGGATGATCTATGGAGGCTAGACATTTATGTGGCTATATTGCAACTAGCAGACCTCCTCGATGATGATCAGATCGTAGTGATCGACTACCTGTGCAAGGTATAGCGTTCAAAACACTTAGATGTAGTAAATAGCTTATTGTAGTATTTTTTTTTTCAGATTTGATATGTATGCATTTATATTATGTTTAGATCCTTAATATTGGATTTATTTTCTTATATGATCAATAATTAATTAATTAAATTAATTAATTTTTTGCTGTAATTTAGCTATTTTTGAAAAAGTTTTCGAAAGTAGCACTGTTAACCCTGCACTGGTTCCTTCAAATGGTATCAGAGTAAGGTTCGCTAAACATGATATGCTTACATATTTTAGATTGATAATTTAGATTTGATCTAAATATTAATTTAATATTTTGAATAATTAAATCTAAAATATTAAAATCAAGATCACACAGACTGCAGGTTGTCTTGTTGTAAGATTTATCTCCTACAGTGAAAAGATTGTCCTGATACATTGCTGATCTAAATCGTTAATTATAAAATCTTAGATTTAATTTAATATTTTTATAATTTAATTAAATTAAGTTTTAATCTAATTTTTGATCATGAATGCATGTTTAGATAAGATCTAAAATTTGATTCATGATTTAGTATTATGTAATGTATATAGCTTCAGATTAAATCCTACAGCTAGTATTGTTTGTGAATTGAACCGATTTAATTTTAAAGTGAGTTGACTCAATTCGTGAATAATACTAAGTTGTAAAGAACCTTTCAAAATTTAAAAAATATTTTTGAAATATCAATTCTTAACCCTTAGCCCATAAACTTAATTAAAAATTAAGTTTAATGATTTAGTGTCTAGAATTATGAATTAAGACTCTAAGTCATTAATCATAAAACATGGGTTATTGGGTTAGTTGATTTAAGTCCATAAATTATGTTAGACCTAAGGTTAGTTAAAGAGTGGACTAAATTAGAGTAATTGATCAAATCTAATTAAATGTTACTTTAGATTAGGTCAAGAACTCTATAGACATAATTATAATAGTTGTAGTTGATCAAGTCCATGCCTTTAATGAGGACCAAATGGACTTGATTCATGGCTACGCAGTCGAACCCAAAATTACTAGGTTGGTCAAATTAAAATTAATGAATCGGATGGTGTCTAAGATAAGTCTGACAGTTTGATCAGTGATTTTTAATTGAAAGCTACTCGCACTAATTCGGTCTTTGATGAGTTAATGGCATATCCCTTCCACCGATCTCACTTACCTGGCCATCCTGATGAGTTAAGTTTTGATTGGATCACTTGGTGATTCAGGCTCACCCATGTCAATTAGATAAATCAGTTTGACTGATTTAGGTGCTCCTAATGGCAGCTTAGATTAGATCCCTTTTATTTAAGTTGGTGAAGTCAATGGAAGGATCGAAATTAGCTTGCTGTATTTCTCTTTTTTCTTAAATATGTTAACTAAATTCTCTAAAATTATTAAATTCTTAAAAATAAAATAGTTATATAGATAACTAAATCATTGCCTTCTATTAAGTTGAGTGATAATGGATTCATTAATTTGATAATTATTGGAGGCCCAAAGGCCTGATGCTTATTAATTAATGAAATTATTATTCATAAAATGATGATTTAGTTAAGTCTTTCTGATGGTGGTTAGGTTGGCCGACCAAAGTCGGGCCTGATCATTTATTGGTTAGATAAGACCAAATATAGTCATATTAATAGTTCGACCTAATCAAACTTTTTTAGTAGAGGCCAAAGCCTACTGATTAGGTCTTCCGGGCAAAATTGATATTACTAAAAATTATTTAGAGAAATAATTAGTTTTGAACCTATCCACAGGTGCACATAGGTTGACCAATCAAAGTTGGGCTCGTATGTAGTCTATGTGGATTCTAGTACCCACTAAGAAATTAAAGTAATTCCTCGAATTGGAGGTAGACGCTACCAATTCGTATAAAATAGTAGAAGAACCTTTAGACTAAAATCCAAGTCTTTAGGATAATTAATTCATATACTAATTAGATTTGGTTTTCTTATTATGTAGAAATGCCACTAACCTATTGCTCCGATCATTATTAGATAATGACAAATTAATGAGATCCAACTATGATAGCTGGTATCGTAAGTTGAAAATCATCCTAGAGCATGAGTGGATCCTTTATGTCGTAACAGATCTAGCACCTAAGGAGCCAGCTTCGAATGCTAAAGGAGTGGTCCGAGACACTTATCAGAACTCAATGACCGCATCACCATTCGATGTATAATGCTGATAGCAATGAACGACGAGCTCAGCTGCAGGTTCGAAAATATCTAGCCACAGAAGATGCTTCAAATGTTGAACGACTCCTTTGGCATGTCTGATGATGTTGAAAGGCACAAAATAAGTTGTGCTATTTTCAATGCTTGAATGAGGGATGGGGCCTCAGTCATTGATCATGTATTGTACATGATCAAGATGATTGAGCACCTTAGCAAGCTGAGCTTTCTCCTACACGAGCAGCTCGATAAGCATGCGATCCTTAATTCCTTACCCAAGTCTTTCCTCTCCTTCCTAACTCATTTTAGAATGACAAAGCCTGTAGTCAACTATCATGGCTTGTTGGGATTATTGTAGAACCTTGAGAAGGATCACCAACTTCATAAGAAGATGGTGAATGTAGTAGGAGGGTCTTCTTCTGATCGTCGACCCTTTAAGAAAGAAAAGAAGAACAACAAGAAGAAGAAGAATAAGAAGGTGCAGCTATATGCCAGGAAACTACATAGGATCGGATCAAGAAGTGCAAGCCCGATCAGAGCAAGGCAGAGTGCTTCTTCTATAAGAAATAGAGGCACTGAAAGAGGAACTATCCTTTAGACATTATCTCCCTAGACCCAAACAGGCCGAGGAGGAAGCAAGTGATAGCTGGGCAAGGTAATTATATGATAACACCTTGCAATTTTTCCTTATTTGATTCTACTACCTGGGTATTAGATATTGAAAATTCTTATCATATTTGTAATTCTATGCAGGACTTATAGGTTAGTAGAAGATTTGATCAAGGCGAGAGGTTTCTGAATGTTGGAGATGGAAGACAAGTTCCAATTCTAGCTTTAGGAATCAAGAATCTTGTAATCAATTCAAATAAAGTTATTCTCAATGAATGTCATTTTTGTCCAACCTTCTTATTGAATATCATTTCTGTAGGCCTTTTGGCCATGAATAATTTTAAAATATCAATAAAAGAAAAATTTTATAATATCATTTTGAATGGTATTATAATTTTTATTGGATAATTGAATAATAGAATTTATTTACTTTCTATACCTGTTAACGTGGTTCAATCCTTCGGTAAATGCCTTAGAATTAGTGACGTGTTTGATGCCTATCTTTGGCACTGTAGGCTAGGTCATATTAACAAGAATAGAATTAATAGATTAGTTCAAGAAGAAATTCTTGAGGTTAATGATTGTGAATCACTTCCGACCTATGAGTCCTATCTTCTTGGTAAGATGACCAGGTCATCTTTTACTGAAAATGTTGAATAAGCCACTGAACTTCTGAGTCTAGTATATTCAGATGTATGTAGACCCATGAGCTCAAGTACCAGAGATAGATACTTCTACTTCATAACCTCCACAGACGACCTATTGAGGTATGGGTACATCTACTTAATGAAATATAAGTCGGAGTCGTTTGAAATATTCAAACTATTTCAAAATGAGGTAGAAAAATAAACTAAAAAAAGTATTAAAACTCTTCGATCTGATCGAAGGAGTGAGTATCTTTCCAATGAATTTCTAACATATCTTAGGAAGAATGGGATTGTCTTCCAATGGATCCCTCCTGGAATACCACAACATAATAGTGTGTCTGAGAGGAGAAATCAGACCCTATTGGACATGGTTCGATCCATGATGAGGTTTGCTGGTCTGTCAATCTTCTTATGGGGATATGTACTCGAGTCAACTTGTTACATTCTAAATAGAATTTTGAGTAAATCTATTAATAAAACACCATATGAGATATGGACAGGGCGTAAGCCAATGCTCTCACATCTTAGGGTTTGGGGGTATCCGACTTATGTCAAACATTTAATGATAGATAAGCTTGGACCTAGGTCTGATAAGTATAGTTTTATAGGTTATCCAAAAGAAACCAAAGGGTACTACTTCTACCTTGCTGATGAGCAAAAAGTGTTTATTAGCCTTAAGATAGTCCTTTTAGAAAAGGAGTTCCTTAGTTAAAGAACTAATGCCTCTAAGGTCGAACTTGATGAAGTATGACAGATGAAAGAACAAACACAAGTTGTTGAACCTGAGCTGGATCTGATTAGATCATTCCCAAAACCCATTGTAAATGCATCCATAAGATGATCTGATAGAGTACCACATCAACTGAATAGATACTATGATTTCTTAATCCAAAATGGAGATCCTATCAAACTCGATGAGAACGATCAGGACCCGATCACCTATATAGATGCAATGTAGAGATCTGACTCTGAGAAATGGCTTGAGGCCATGAAATTTAAAATAAAATCCATGAAGGTCAATGATGTATGGACATTGGTTGATCCACCTAAAGGGGTGAAATCCATAGGATGTAAGTGGGTCTCTAAAAGGAAAAGAAACACAGATGAAAAGATGGAGATCTATAAAGCCCGTCTGGTTGCCAAGGGGTATCGTCAATGTTATGGTATTGACTATGATGAAATATTTTCTCCTACGGTAATACTTAAATTCATTCGAATTATGCTTGCCATCGTTGTCCATCTGGATTATGAAATCTAGCAGATAGATGTAAAAACAATCTTCCTAAATGGAGATTTGGTTGAAGAGGTGTATATGATACAGCCTGAAAGATTCATATCCATAGATGAGTCTAAGATGTGTAGACTTCAAAGGTTCATTTATAGACTAAAGCAGGCATCTCGAAGCTGGAACATACGATTTGATATAACAATCAAAACATATGGCTTCGTTAAGAATGAAGAAGAGCCCTGCATATACAAGTGGGCTAATGGTCTAATAATAGTATTCTTAGTGTTGTATGTGGATGACATTCTCTTAATCGGGAATGATGTCCCTGCATTATAAGGAATAAAGATCTGACTGTCATCACAGTTCTCCCTGAAAGATCTGAGAGAAGATTCCTACATCCTAGGGATGAAGATCTATAGAGATAGATCTAAAAGATTATTTGGATTGTTCCAGACTACATACATTGACACTGTGCTAAAATGGTTTAGCATGGAGAATTTCAAGAAAGGCTATCTACTGATAGGCTGTGCAATTTCTCCCTCAAAGAGGGATTGTCCAATAACACCTCTAGAAAGAGAGCGTATGAGTAGAATACCATATGCTTCAACAATGAGTTTTATAATGTACGTCATGACATGTACGCGACCAGATATGACATACTCACTAGGAGTAGTGAGTAGACACCAATCTGATCCAAGGGAGAACCATAGAAAGGTTGTTAAAACCATCCTGAAGTATTTGAGAAATATTAAGGATTAGTGACTTGTATATGATGAATCAGACTTGAAGCTTGTGGGGTTCACAGACTCCAGTTTCTAGTTTGATCATGATGATAGCAAGAGTATGTTAGGATATATATTCACCCTTAATGGTGGGGCTATCTGTTGGAAAAATTTCAAGCAACACATTATGGTCGATTTAGCTTACGAGGTAAAGTATGTCACTGCATCAGATGCTGCCAAAGAAGTGGTGTGGTTGAAAAAATTTATCACCGAGCTTGGAGTAGCATCCTTCCTTGATGGTCTAGTTCTGCTCTATTGTGATAGCTCTGGAGCCATTGCTCAGGCAAAGGAACCTAAAGCACACCAGTGGATGAAGCATATTCTACGTCGCTTCCATCTTATCCAAGAAATTATTGATCGAGGTGATGTTGACCTTCAGAAGATCGATGGAAAGGAGAACCTGGCCGATCCATTCACTAAAGCTATTGCAATGAAGGAGTTCAATGACTTCAAGTCGAAGATAGGTATTAGATACTGCATCGATTGGCTTTCGTCTAAATGAGAGATTGTTTGAAATATATTCCAAAATCAATCATCAGCCTATTGATGGTTGTACTACTTATTATACTTGTATATGAATTATTAATTAATAAAAATTATTCTAGCATTTTTCATTATAAATTCTATTGTCTTTTAATGAACTTTTGTGTTGTGATGAAGTCCTTAGGAATATCTAAATTCGACAAAGGAGGATTTATCGTTTAGTCCTTAAATAATTCACGATCAAAAGATACGTTGTTACTTAGGATGACAATGTTTATCATGTATAGGTCGTTGTGTGCCTTATAGGTTGGTTGTCCTCGTAACCAAAGAGTGTTGAGACACTGGTATGGCATGCCAATGAGATGTATGGGTACATCTGCATTGAACGTGACCAATTCTAGAGTTTTTCTGCTATCAAGATTTACTTTGATGGAATATAGGTATAACTATCCCTCCGACCTGAGATCACCATGGTGACTTTCAAGCAAGTCACTGTGCTTTGGTGCCGAACTACCTAAATTTCTAATTTAGTGATGGAAGATTTTTGGGCACGGTCAAGTACTTAAGAAGTCAGTGTGTGTGTATCAAGATGGGATTGACCACTCCTAGTTTCAAGAGCTATGTTCAATTGTATTTCAATTTAGCAAAGCCTTGGCCAGGATAGTCTTAGTGAGGAGTCATAGGACTAATTACTTTGAGACACGACATAGATGTATTTTCTAGGGTTGATAGTCAAACCCTAAATCATCTATTACACAGAGGTCATAGGGATAAATTATATGGCAACCATATTCGTATAGATTTTGAATGTTACGATTGCGACTTTTCAACCTATTCGGACGTCGGGTACCATTGCTAGATGGTCACTTCAATTAGTATAAAAATTGATTTCTGTGGTATCGGCTTAGGTTCAGACCTGCGGAGTCACACACACTAGAGGTTCCTACCTGATCTGATGGCTGGTGAAGAGTCCCACTTGACTAGGACTCTATGATGAAGAGTCCCACTCAACTGAAACTCTATGATCAAGAGTTCCACTGGATTGGGACTCTTCGATCGGGAGTCCTACTAGGTTGGGACACTAAGTCTCAATGTTTGTGAGTCTATGGTCAAGAGCCCAATTAGATTGAGACTCTTCCACCAAGAGTCCTACAGCTCTGGGACTCTGAGTCTTACATGTCTGAAACTCTGTGATTGAGAGTTAGGACTCTACAATCATGAGTTCCATTTGTTTCAAACATCAGAATCAAGAGTCCCACTAGTTTGGGACTCTTCGATCAAGAGTTTCATTTTGATGGAACTCTATTGTTCGGACATCATCAGATTTGGATTTTGAATTAATGAGAGATTTTATTAGTAATTTGATTGCTAATTAACTTAATTTGATTAAGTAATTATTTTTGGATCAAGTTCAATTGACTTGGGTTGAGTTGGGTTTGACCCGATTAGGTCACAGTTTTACCTAATCGTCGAGGAGGTTCGAATCCTGATTTGATCAAAGATTGGGCTTGATCAATTTTTGATTTTATTGAAATTTAATTGATCCTAACTAAGCCTAATTATGTTGGATTTAATTTGATCTAATTGAGCTTAACCAATTTTGATTGGGTTGGTTCAATTGGTTGAAGTTTAAATTCAAAGACTAGTTTGACTAGTCTTCTCTTCCCATGCACCACATATGCCCCATGCCTCTTTGAATTCAATTTTCTTCTCTTGTTAAGTTTTCCACACTGATTATAGGTCTCTCACCCAGGTCTTCCATGTTCCAAATGGATTGGGATGGTTGGTTTCATTCAAAAATTCAAAGGAGTTTGAATTTTAAAGGCTAACCACCCATGTGCCACCTCCCTTTTGTGCGCCCACTTTTCTTCATGAGAAAAGGTTCTCGTGCTTCATTCTCCATGCACAAAATATTCCATGCCTTCCCTTCTTTCACCATATTTTTGTTTGAAACAAATTGGTTGGCATTTGAATTCAAAACAAGTTTGAATTCAAATAGACAACCAACCCATTCTAATCCTCTCATGCGTACTCTCCATTATTTTGGCAAAAAATAAAAGGAAGAGATTTTTGGACATGTGACATAGATCTGAAAAAAAAAAGGAGAGGACTTCCATGAGCCTCTATGTTCATGAGAAAAATATTAAAAAATCGAGAGAAAGAAAAAGCAAAGAGAGTTGGGCACAAGTTCTTTTTCTGAGTGCTACCTAGGGTTTTAGAACCAGGGATTCGGGAAGCAATTGCATGAGCTACGAGAGTCATAAGCCTACAAGACTTTAGAGAGAACCTCCTCTACATCTCTACTATATCTACCAGCAATCCATAGTATCTGTGAAGTCTATAGATAAAGATCAAAGTCATTCGATCGAAACAGCCTCTGAAAGACTCCGATGTCGAGCTAGCACTAGCTGGGAGCCGATCAAGATCAGGAGCCTCATGTGAACGATCCATGAAGGCCAGACATTTTTGTAGTTATGTCATAACTAGCAGACCTCCCCGATGATAATTAGATCATGGCGATCGACTATCCACACAAGGTATAGTGTTCAGAACACTTAGATGTAGTAAATAGCTTACTGTACTATTTTCTTTTTCAGATCTGATATGTATGCATTTATGTCATGTTTAGATCCTTAATATAGGACTTATTTTTTGATATGATCGATCATTAATTAATTAGATTATTTAATTTTTTACTATAATTAGCTATTTTCAAAAAGGTTTTCAAAAGTAGCACTATTAACCCTGCACTGGTTCCTTTAAGAGGTTCCTGAACGTTGAAGATGGAAGATAAGTTTTAGCTTTAGATTTAAGAATCATGAACCTTGTAATCAATTCTCATAGAGTTATTCTTAGTGATTGTCATTTTTGTCCAAATATTTTGTTGAATGTTATTTCTGTAGGCCTTTTGGCTAAGAATAGTTATCAATTTTTAATAAAAAAAAATTGTAATATCATTTTGAATGGTGTTATAGTTTGTGTTGGATAATTGAATAACGCTATTTATTTACTATCATAGCCTATTAACATGGTCCAATCCTCTAGTAAATATCCTAGACTAGCTAATACATCAGAAGTCTACCTTTGGCACTGTAGGTTAGGTCATATCAACAAGAACAGAATAAACAGGTTGGCTCAAGAAGAAATTCTTGATGTTGATGATTGTGAATCACTTTCGATCTGTAAGTCCTATTTTCTTGGTAAGATGACCAAGTCACCTTTTTCTAAAAAAAATGAATGAGCCAGTGAACTCCTGGGTCTAGTACTACTGATATATGTGGACCCATGAGCTCAAATGCTAAAGATGGATATTTCTACTTTATAACCTTTATGAATGACCTATCGAGGTATGGGTATGTCTATTTAATGAAGCATAAGTCAGATGTTGGGAATATGCGCTCTTTCCATATGGATCGGCATGGCCGTCGGTGATTAGCCAAGCAACAAGAAAGTACTTCTCAGAGATTTATGCGGAAGCATGATCAAACAAATCAAGAAATAGAGAAGAAGAGAAGAAGAGATTTCTAAAAGAAAAGAGCTTTTATTCAGTATATTTCAGCACTATTACTGAAGGGAATCCTGATTTTTCGATCTAGGTTCGTTCAGATCTGATCAGATCAAGAGATATATTTCAAAAATTTTTCTCTTGATCCTAATTAGATCTTGATATGTTTTAGATCTGATTCTTATTATTTTAATAAAATAAAATTAAAAGATAAATTAAATCAAATTTAATTTACCTGATCTGGGTAATCCTATTACCCTGTTGATGATCCTGTTTGCAGCGGAAGGTTCTGGATCTTAGCCACGCAAGCGCCTGGCCTCTACCAGTATCCACTCGGGTTGGATCTGAAGATCCTCTTCTTCTCTATCACGCCTTCAAAAATCAGATCTGGATATGATCTGGAGGATCTTCAAAACTCTTTTGAAGATGAGCAGTCATCCTTTGCAGCAGCACAGCCTTCTTATTTTTGATCGCCTTTCTTTGATCTGAATCACACCAACCAAGGTCCAAAACTCCTTTTGGACATGGAGAGCAAGGAGAGAAGAGACTATGGCATGGAGAAGGAGGGGAGAGGCAGCCTTGGGGCGTGGGGTTTCTCAAATGAATTATATCTTCTAAGAATCTGAGTTGGACGCAGGGTCTTATTTATAGACTAAGCGTGATCCAACTCCTCTTCCTCCCAACCAATCACAACCCTTTGTGAAATCAGATCTAAATCTGATTGGTGGGAATAGAGACCCCTGGATTCCTCCTTAGAGGGTGCCTAAGACCAGTCAAAGTTGGTTCTTAGAAGAACTCTAATTGGAATCCAAAAAGGAGATGGAGTCCTTGTCCAACAAGGACTCCTAGGCGCCTCCAACTTGGGCACACGCCTAGGGTGGCGTGCGCCCTTCTCCTTGCCAGGTTCTGGCAGGGGGACAGGCCCCCACCAGCTCTCCAATAGGTGCATGACATGTGGTCAAAAGTCAAAGTGTCAATGGTCAACGTTTGACCAGTCAAAGGTAGACTTTTGACCAAAGTCAAAGAACAAGAAATGGCAGGTGACCAAAAATGGCAGTAGTGTCTTACAAATAAGACAACCTTTTCTGACTTGGACAACCTCCTATCAGACCATATGAAGGCCTCTGTTTGAGCACAAACTCCTTTGGCTCAGACAGGACAACTTATTTATGATAGTGAAAGAAGAACGTTAGGTTCAATCGAGTGCTAGCATGATTTTCTTGAACCTAATTGAATCTCATTCAGATCAATTGAACTAGATCAGTTCAATTGATGATCGCCATATTCAAACTCTTGTTTGTGTGACCCAGTTAGGTTCAGTTCTGTATGGTAATGGGATATGTCATGATCTCTATCATCGACATCATCGAAACTCCTTTCGATGGATCAGAACTCTTCTGATTCGAACAGCTAGAATGATCGATCATCTAAATCATTCTAATTGCTCCCAAAATCCACCAGTGACACCTAGCAGTATATGGTGGCAACCCATCAAAGCTGAATGTGAACCTCTTGGTGCAGCTACCTGTGTGATTTAGTTCTTCTATCTTGAGCCCCGATCAGATTAGGGTTAAGGTGAACTCGTCAAACCCTAGTCTCTATCATATGATGTAATCATTCGATTCGAGTCCAATGTGAAAATCTAAATAGAAACTCTTTCTATTATTTCACTCTACCATGGCCATGGATTTCTGGACTTGATTCTCATGATCATCATAGGGCTACTCCTCTACCACCGAGGTAGATAGATTCCATCTTGATGCAATCCAGTTCCTACAATGAACATGTCATAGCCAACATACACCTCAGGGTTCCAT
This sequence comes from Cocos nucifera, assembly GCA_006176705.1. Lineage (NCBI taxonomy): Eukaryota > Viridiplantae > Streptophyta > Magnoliopsida > Arecales > Arecaceae > Cocos > Cocos nucifera. Next base: position 105,591 of record QRFJ01003912.1, read on the forward strand.
ATGGCTAGGAGACCGAGTAATGGTGTAGTCAAACTATAACACCCTCAAGGTGAACTGCCGATGCATCTCAGGTCAAAGAACCAGACACACTACTGCAGCATCGAGTCAGTCATTGACGAGAAGGTAGACTCCCTAATGACTACTCGAGGTGGTCACGCTCAGTGCCCTCGTTCTCTAACGAGTACCTGTACTCTCGCTCCGGTGTCTCCACACCGTAGACTCAAGACTCATCTACTAAAGAGAAGTGATTGTACACCAACCTTCCGGATCAATCACCATCCTCGTGATGATCCTATGGTCAGGAGCAATTTATGAGTTAATAATGATTATTCATGTCTTAAATTTTCAACTCTTGAAAATATGAATTATCATTACCATTAACTCAAAGGATGTATCACAGACACTAAATACACATATGTAATAGAAAATAACCCATTTATTGATTTTAGTCAAAATTACAATTTTGCCCCTAGAAGTGTGTTACAAGTGTCAGCCAATTCTGGCTTCTAGGGCACATATATCTAACAATCTCCCACTTATCCTAAAGCCAATTGGCTACAAGTCTAAGTCCCATCTTCTCAAGGTGGGCTTCGATCTTCTGCTGGCCCAACGACTTTGTAAGTGGGTCTGCCACATTATCTGCGAAGTCGACTCTCTTGACCTCGACATAACCCTTCTCGAGGTAATCGCAGATGAGGTGATATCGCCGCTCAATATGCTTGGATTTCTGGTGAGACCTCGGCTCCTTAGCAAGGGCTATGGCGCCATTGTTGTCGCAGTATAGAGGAATGGCATCTGATGGCATTACTCCGATTTCTGCAGCAAACTTCTTGTACCAGAATGCTTCCTTCGCAGCTTCTGATGCAGCGATATATTCTGCTTCCATGGTGGAATCTGCTATCACCATTTGCTTGGAACTCTTTCAGCTGATAGCTCCACCATTGCACACAAACAGACTCCCAGATGTCGACTTTCGATCATCTATATCGGACATGAAGTCCGAGTCTGTGTATCCCTGGACCAGGAGTTCTCCGTTACCAAAGACCAGCATCATATCCTTAGTTCTTCTCAAGTACTTAAGGATACATTTCATAGAAGTCCAGTGTTCTTCACCTGGATTTGACTGATATCTGCTTGTGACACTCACAGCATGGGCTATATCAGGTCGTGTACATAGCATGGCATACATGAGGCTCCCTATTGCAGAAGCATAAGGGATCTTGCTCATGCGTTCTATTTCCTCAGGTGTGCTGGGGCACATCTTCTTGGAAAGATGAATACCTTGTCTGAAGGGTATTAATCCCCTCTTAGAGTTTTCCATACTAAACCTCTTTAGTACTTTCTCTATGTACATCTTCTGTGAAAGTCCTAGCATCCTATTCGGTCTATCTCTATAGACCTTAATTCCTAGAATAAAGGATGCTTCACCTAGGTCTTTCATGGAGAATTCCTTGGACAACCACATCTTGACTGATGTCAACATGGGAATATCATTCCCAATAAGGAGGATGTCATCCACGTACAATACGAGGAAGACAACAGCGCTCCCACTGATCCTTTTGAAAACACATGGTTCCTCTTCATTTTTGATGAAACCAAACTTTTTGATCACATCATTGAAACGAGTGTTCCAGCTCCGAGATGCTTGCTTAAGTCCATATATGGACCTTTGCAGCTTGCAAACCTTGTGATCAGCATCACTGGATGTGAAACCTAGCGGCTGTTCCATATAGATATCTTCCTCAAGATATCCATTCAAGAATGCCGTTTTCACGTCCATTTGCCATATTTCATAATCGAAATAGGCTGCAACAGCAAGCAATGTGCGGATGGATTTTAGCATAGCTACTGGGGAAAAAGTATTCCTGATAGTCTATGCCTTCGCATTGACTATAACCTTTTGCCACCAATCTAGCCTTGAATGTCTCCACATTCCCATCTGCACCAATCTTTCTCTTGAAGATCCATTTACATCCAATAGGTACTATACCTTCTGGTGGATCTACCAAGGTCCAGACTTGGTTTGAGTGCATCGAGTCAATTTCTGACTGCATTGCCTCTAGCCATTTCTCGGAGTCGATATCTGATATCGCCTCGTTGTAGGTTTTGGGATCATCACCATGAGCACCATTACCTACAAGGAACATTTCCTCTACATCCTCTGAAACAATACCTAAGTATCTTTCAGGGGGATGGAAAACTCTTTCCGATCTACGAGGTGGAGGAGGTAGTGTTCTTATTGGCTTAACCTAATTTGGTTCCACTTGGTCCTTAGCTCGTTCTGCTTGTGAGACTTTCTCATCAAGCTTTGATCTGCCTTCCAATGCCGCTATCTTGAATAAACTATTTTTCAAGAAAGATGGCATGTCGACTCACAATCACATTGTGGTCTTCTGGAATGTAGAAATAGTATCCTAATGACTCTTTAGGATATCCTATGAATCAAGCTCTGAAGGACCTAAACTCTAACTTGTCCACTTGTTGTCTTTTGACATGAGCCGGACAACCCCAAATTCTGAGATGACTCAGACTTGGTTTCTTACCGTGCCATATCTCATACGGTGTGGTAGGAACGGTTTTAGAGGGAACCCTATTCAGTAGATAGATTGAAGTTAACAATGAGTGTCCCCAAAGGAAATCAGGGAGGTCTGTGAAGCTCAT